>CM064578.1:44580782-44767351 GCA_032716605.1 Paralithodes platypus | reverse complement strand
TTAACTGAAGAAAGAGTGGAACAGATATACTAATACAGAAATATTACAAGCAAATAAATGAAATAGAGGGATTAGTTAGAGAAAATAATAATGAGAAATACATAATACGGATGAGGAAGAGGGAAGCGAGCGAGCCAGAGAGAGAGAGAGACAGGAAGAGTGAGAGAGATTAGAGAAAATAGAGAGATTGCAAGCATTTTATAGCGTATTATTTGCAGGCGTTCAGTAAATTTCTTGGTAATACAAACAATGAAAGATTGAATATTTGTGCTTGGCATTATATGATTGTGCGGAACAGATGTAGGCCTACCGTATATATTATTTTTTCATATATATATGATACATATGTAACATTGTTATATTATCACGACACTCTCTCTCTCTCTTGTCTCTTCCTCTCTGGGTCGGTTACCTATAGCCTACATTTATAATTGCATGTGACCTTGAAATTGCTTGAGAGTTTGATTGCAAGCATTTTATAGCGTATTATTTGCAAGCGTTCAGTAAATTTCTTACGGTAATGCAAACAACCAAACAACGAAAGATTGAATATTTGTGCTGCACATCCCTCATACGAAATACCATTCCCACCGTATAGAGAGAAAACAGAAACTGAACTGAAGACAGAGTGAAAAAGATATAATAATACAGAAATATTACAAGCAAATAAATGAAATAGAGGGATTAGTTAGAGAAAATAATAATGAGAAATACATATACGGATGAGGAAGAGAGAAAGGGAGAGAGAAAGAAAGAAAGAGAGAGAGAGAGCGAGAGAGAGAGAGAGAGAGAGAGAGAGAATACAGAAATAAGGAGAAATAAGAGAAAAATAAGACCGATTACCAAAGGAATAGTAGACGCGCGAGAGGCCGAAGTCAGGCCAAAGCGAACGCAACCGAACGCGCCCGGGAAATAGACCAAAAAGTACCTCCTCTTCCTCACCTCTTCCCACCCTCCACACTCATTCAAAACATCCATTCATAGACTTATATGGGGAGACAAAGAGTTGCTCTTTCCAAAAATGATCGTTTCGTTCGCATTGGAGCCATAGTAACGGCACTAGGGCGAGTGAAATTGAGCGAATATTTCGGGATTATGCCCGCTGAGCGGTACAGTGTAAAATACCTTACCACCCGCTAAATAAGGGTTAAGGGTCGCTCTACTGGTGATCTTCTTTCATATCTTACTAACTCTTGGTCATCCTCCTTTCGTGAGTTCGGTGAGACTTTTTCTATTGCACTAGACATATCGAAAGCCTTCGATTGAGTCTGGCACAAATCTTTAATTTCTAAACTACCCTCCTTCGGTTTCTATCCCTCCATTTGTGCCTTTGTCTCTAATTTACTTTCTGGCCGTTCCATAGCCGCGGTTGTGGACGGCCATTGTTCACTTCCTCACCCTATAAACTCTGGTGTTCCTCAGGGCTCTGTCCTATCTCCTATTCTCTTTCTAATTTTTATAAATGATCTCCTCAACTGTACCTCAATTCCCATCCTTTCATACACAGACGACTCAACCTTACACTACTCCATTAGTTTTTCAGAACGCCCCAGCCAGCAAATCCATCAACGACAAACGTAATGAAGCCATAGATTTCTTAAATTCTGATCTAAATACTATCTCCAATTGGGGCAGAGAAAACCTTGTTACCTTTAATGCTTCCAAAACCCAATTTCTCCATCTATCTACCCGTAAGGAACTCCCAGCGGACTATCCCTTATTCTTCAACAATACAAAAATCAATCCTTCATCTTCTCTCAATATTCTTGGTGTCTCCTTTTCTTCTGCTCTCAGTTGGAAGGACCATATTACCAGTCTTGCTAAGGCAGCCTCCCAGAAGCTGGGTGTGCTCAACCGCCTTAGGGGGTTCTTTTCCTCCTGCACAGCTTCTTGCTCTGTACAGGGGCATAGTGCATCCTTGTATTGAGTATTGTTCACATGTGTGGGAAGGTTCCTCTCACACCGCTCTCCTAGACAAAGTTGAAAGGAAAGCCTTTCGTATCATTAACTCCCGTCCACTCACCAACTCTCTGCAATCTCTCTCTCTCCGCCGCAATGTTGCATCTCTCTCGCTATTCTATCACTACTATAATAATCAGTGTTCCTCAGAGCTTTCCCAGTGTATACCACCTCCTTTACGTAGAGCACGTGGTACCCGTCTTGCAACTCAATCCCACCCCTACTCTGTGCAACTCCCCAACCCAAGAGTGAAACGTTACTCTCAAACTTTCTTCTACTCAACAGCTGAGCTCTGGAACTCTCTCCCAGAATCAGTCTTTCCCTCTTCCTATGACTTAAATTACTTCAAACTCTGTGTGTCCAGGCATTTTGGCTCGAACGTCCCTTGATTTTGGCCCTGTCACTCTTTCAACTATGGGGGAGGCACTCGCTATAGGCAGTTCTGCCTTTTGCCTCCCCCAATCAAATAGAAAAAAAAACCACACTTATATACTTACACACGTCTTATATACATACACACTCATATACATACACACTTATATACATAAACACTTATATACATACATACTTATATACTTACACACTTATATACATTCGCACTTATATACTGTACATACACATGTATAATACATAGCATATTAACTCTAGTGGACTTTAGGGGGGATGGGCTTATATTTGTCCTCATTCATAGAGAATTACCTTTTATCATTTTGTTTAGTTTCCTCCCTAGGCCTTCATTTAGCTATAAAAAACACCCCCAAGATCGGTTCCTCTTGAATTACAGGCTCGCTATTGCTCGCCAGGAAATATTCGACACCTAAATTACACGAAAAGTCTTAATATTGACAACAAAAATGAGGCGAAACGTTTAAAAATTGTGTTGTGCATGATGCAGCTCATTGTACATCAACACAGAATACAAAGACGATTTTGTAAACTATCAGCCTTATCTCATATTTCACTATTATATATATATATATATATATATATATATATATATACCCGGTATATATACTGTATATATATATATATATATATATATATATATATATATGTATATATGCGTGGATTACCAGTGCTTGGTAATCCACGCATGAGTGAGGACATACATCCCTAACTTTGGAACCAGCCACTCATATTTTAATACTGAAGATCTACGAAAGTAGAGAAATGCATTTATTCATATTGTAACTGACAATAAACATCTGTGACATTTTTCAAATTTAGCATTAAACGCTATTATATTTTAATCCTACAGTTCGAGCCGTCTAACAAGATACTCGGACTTCCTTTTGCTTTCACTGGCATTTAACGCCTGTGTTATTTAAAAAAAAAACTAACCTTAAGCATGTTATATTTTAAATGATATCAACATCTGTATTTTAAACCGTACAATTCGAGCCATCTAAAAGGATACTCGGATGTACTTGTTTTTGTAAATACTCGTACGATATTTTCTAGCATGTTCTGAAATGTAATAATAATTGACCGCATGTATATATCTTTAAAATGTGTACAGTGAACCTACCTTTTTCTGTACTTCTTTTGGTGTGGAAATATTTGTACTTATACTCGTACCGCAAGAATCTCTTTTTTGCATATATATATATATATATATATATATATATATATATTATGAATAGCTAAGTAAATAAATGCCCCAATAACTAAAAGATTACTTTCATCGGAAATATATAATACTGTAGTGAAACATGAGATGATGCTGGTCTTTGTATTCTGTGCTAATATAGGCATACCATTTGGGAAGGGTCAGCCAAGGAATAGGTGTAAACATTTACAGCCATTTACTCAAGCCATTCTTGAGCTACAGAGGTTATAATTAGTAGTCACGATATCTGGCCTACCTTTATGGATCAGGGTATAGCGTCTAACATAAATAAAGCTAATATTTCTACTATTTTTCTTAGATTAAGAAGGGTATATGGAAATCAGAGGGTTAATTGCGATAGTCTTTACCCTTTTCATTTCCATAAATCCTTCCTAAGCTGTAAAAAATCGTCTAATGATTGCCAGAATGATCGGGTCAAAATGCGGCCTGATCCTCAAAGGGTTAAGAGGAGTCACGATTTCTGGCCAACCTATTTGGAAGAGGGTTTAGCGTCTTTCACCCATTTAGTACCGGTGCTGTCATTTAAACTATATTCTGGCTACTATTAGACGATTTTGTTCAGTTTAAAGAGGGCCTCCAGCAATCAACAGGCTTCGAACTATCTCACTTAACCCTTTTTACTACGTCTGAGTCTTCATAAAACTGCACACAATCGTCTAGATATAGCAAGAATACATGTAAAAAGACGTCGCCGGTACAGAAGGTGTTAAGGTAATGGAATGATCGAGTGGGACAGTTGGAACTGTTAATTTCTTCACCACCATTACATAAGAACATAAGAAAATGGGAGTCTGCAGAAAGCCGATTGGCCTAAGCAAGGCAGATCCCTGTCCCACACAACCCTAATTACAAAGCCCAATTATAGGCTCAACACTCTAATACCCTGAGGATCATCTTACCAAAACGGTTAGAGATTAACGCAGGATTACGGGGTCTGCAGAGCGCTGATTGGCCCAACCCTGCTGATCCCCCTTCACACCCAACCCTTCTCGTCCATATGCTTATCCAATTTTATCTTAAAGCTCCCTATCGTTTTAATCCCACTATAGCACTTGGTAGTCCATTCCACCCATCTACAACTCTGTTACCAAACCAATATTTGCCTATATCTTTTCTGAAACGAAATGTATCTAATTTGAAACCATTGGTACGAGTTCTTTCGCTATCACTGAGCTTTAGTACATTTGTCATGTCCCCTTTGTTAATCCCACTAACCCACTTGAACACCTCTATCATATCCCCTCTAACTCTGCATCTCTCTAACGAATGTAAGCCTAATTTCTTCAATCTTTCTTTATACGGAAGATTTCTAATATTATGGATCATTTTTGTCATTCTACATAAAAAAATTATCCATAATATTAGAAATCTTCCGTATAAAGAAAGGTTGAAGAAATTAGGCTTACATTCGTTAGAGAGACGCAGACGTAACTTGCTTATTATTCTGGTTACCATTAGATGATTGTCTTTAGTTTATTATCTACTTCTACGACTCAAAGGGTTATGTATGATCTTAACGAGCCCTCTGCATAACATAGGCCCTTCTTAAACTGCATACAATCGTCTAATTTTAGTCTGAATCAAAGGTAAAAAGGCGTCATGGGGGTGAAGGAGTTAAGAGGAAATTTGCACTTACATTTTGTTTTCTGGACCCCTATTTCCCTCTTAGTTAGACATTTTTCTACCGAGAAATGTACAAATATATCTTAAAGGGGGGTCTAGGGGGTGTTTTATAAAGCTCTATGGAGGTCTAGCGAGGACACTAAAAACAAATATATATATACAGTATATATATATATATATATATACATTATACTGTATATATATTTATATATACAGTATATATATATTTATATATACTGGTATATATATATATATATATATATATATATATATATATATATATACAGTATATAATTATATACAGTATACATATATATATATATATATATATATATATATATATATATATATATATATATATATATATATTATTTAATCAGTTTGTGTGTCTGTGTGTTCTTAATAGGCGGCTGCAGTTTTGGACCTGGGGAGCTGAAACTTTGCATGTGGGTGTCAAGGGGAGGTGTGGTGGAGTGGTCTTGCCACTGGCCTGGTAATCCAAAGGTCCCGGGTTCAAATCCTGATGTATCAATGGGAAGATATTATTGGGATGGAATTTGTGCTGTACCTGGTATCAGTGCATTACCACAAGCCCACCGAAACATCAATAAAATACCCTCATTGTTCCCTGATTAAATAGCACTGTATGAATATTCCCATATTCAAAATATGCTATAGGGGTGCAATGCCTGGTGAGTTATCTGCTCAACAGGTGGCGTTGTGTGTGTGTAAGTGTGAGAGCCCGAGTGTAGGGGGTGAGACAGTGAAGCACGGGAACGAGATGGCTTCAGAGATGGGGTCGTTTCGGGCCATGAGTGAGCACCGTGCCTCATGTGAAGGCAAGATGGCAGGTGCTCGTTGTACTCTACGTGCTTCACATGTCTCACTCCCTAGACTGGAACAAGACCTCACGGGCTTCACTGTTCATTGTAAAGCGGTGAATGTTAAGGCTCTCAGCCTATGCCCGAGAGGAAGTAAGTTGGAATATAGAAAAAAAAAAAAAAAAAAAAAAAAATTGACCTGGGTCAGGTCATAGAGGGGGCGAAGCCAAGATCGGAGGTCGTTTCGAGGCCAAAATTGAAAAAAAAAATGAATACAATGGCCGTTTGGGGCAGAAGGAGGCCTCCGATCGAAAAGGTGTATGGAATGAAAGTTGTTCGCACCCCCCACAATGTGTTCATCATAGTCTGTAACAGTTGTTTCAATACACCCTGTATATACTGTATATATATATATATACTATCGTCCAATTGCTCTCATCTCTTGTTTCTATGAAGTTTTTAAAACTTCTTGCTTCCAAATTTCTTAAGCATTTCTTTTCTCATAATCTGCTCTCAGATCGCCAGTATGGCTTCCTCAAGGGTCGCTCTGCTGGTGATCTTCTTTCATATCTTTCTAACTCTTGGTCATCCTCCTTTCGAGACTTCGGTGAGGCTCTTTCTATTGTGCTAGACATATCGAAGGCCTTTGACAGAGTCTGGCACAAATCTTTAGTTTCTAAACTACCTTCCTTCGGTTTCTATCCCTCCATCTGTGCCTTTGTCTCTAATATCCTTTCCGGCCGTTCCATAGCTGCGGTTGTGGACGGCCATCGCTCACTTCCTCATTCTATCAACTCCGGTGTTTGTCAGGGCTCTGTCCTATCTCCCATTCTCTTTCTAATTTTCATAAATGATCTTCTCAACTGTACCTCTAGTCCCATCCATTGATGCGCAGCACTCTACCTTACACTACTCAATTAGTTTTCCAGAAATCCCCAGCCAGCAATCCCTCAAAGACAAATGTAATATGAAGCCATAGAACACTTATCTTCTGATCTAACTACTATTTCCAATTGGGGCAGAGAAAACATTGTTACCTTTAATGCTTCCAAAACCCAATTTCTCCATCAATCTACCCGTCCGGAACTCCCAAAGGACTATCCCTTATTCTTCAACGATACAAAAATCAATCTTTCATCTTCTATCAATATTCTTGGTGTCTCTTTTTCTTCTGCTCTCACTTGGAATGACCATATTACCAATATTGCTAAGGCAGCCTCCCAGAAGCTGGGTGTGCTCAACCGTCTCAAGGGGTTCTTTACCCCTGCACCGCTTCTTGCTCTGTACAGGGGCACAGTGCGTCCTTGTATTGAGTATTGTTCACATGTGTGGGGAGGATCCTCTCACACCGCACTGCTAGATAAAATAGAAAGGAAGGCCTTTAGTATCATTAATTCCGGTCCACTCACCAACTCTTTGCAATATCTCTTTCTCCGCCGCAATGTTGCATCTCTCTCGCTATTTTATCGCTACTATAATAATCAGTGTTCCTCAGAGCTCTCCCAGTGTATACCACCTCCTCTACGTAGGGTACATGGTAACCGTCTTACAACACAATCCCACCCCTACTCTGTGCAACTCTCCAATTCAAGAGTGAAACATTACTCTCAGACTTTCTTCTATTCAACAGCTAAACGAGGTTCCCACGTTCTTGATTGGCCGGCTGGCCTGACGCGTCATATGACGCCTGCTTTTCATGACGTAGTCGTCTGTGATTGGAGGCCGCCGTCCTAGGAATGTGGGGCGGGCTCCTGCCCACGTGTCTCCTTCAGAGCTTGGCATAGCGTGCTTGGTCCTACATGTCCTTTGCAATCTGTCCCCAAATCTAACCCCCTGTACTACTGTTTCTCTCTCTGAACTTCTTCTTTTTCATACTTCTCATCTTTATTCAATTACTTATCCCTTCTGGTCCTGCATACGACTTCCATAGTCGGCCAGTCGTATTACCAGCACCAGTTCTCCATATATGTTTGCACTAGCTTTAGGGATTATTAGAGTCATAGTCACATGGTATCATAGTATTGGGGTGCTTCTATTTATTGAGTTGTTCTTTCCTACTATTTAATGCTAGACAGCGGAGGGTATCTTTAGTCATTGTCTGAGTTATGTATGTGGCAAGTCAGAGCCTGTACGACTTTGACGAAGCTAGGTAGCCTGTAACCCTTGTGCATATTTTTTCCTTTGCGAGTGTAGTATACAGGTGAAGGGCTTTTGCCTACTCTTACCTGTATGCTTGCTACCTCATTTTGTTGACCTTTGTGGAGCGCCATGGTAAGACCAGATACTTGAGATCTGGACTTACCAAGAGAGCCTCCAAGTCACTTAACGTAACATAAGGGAAATCTGTTTAAGGGGAGACAGTAGGCTACGAGCATGCTTGCGCTCTGCCTAGTTTCCTGATACCTTTTTTGCCACTGCTAGACTTTATTAGTGAGAAAGACAGCATTGTGTTTATTAACTTTCATTGTGTATGCTTTAGGAATTATTCACACCTTATTTTAGCCTTGGTTGATGCATAGTGTACAACCCAGTTTGGCTGTTACGTTGGGTAAGGAAGTACTATTGTTGAGTGGCTATTATTAATGCTGTCACAGAGTTGTTGCACTCCCTTGTTATATATATGTATCCTACTTGTTGGTGTATTTAAGATACATGCTTTGGTGTCCTGCCCCTGCATTATTTCTGTTCTATATTGATGAGCATCTTAGAGCATCAGACCTTTTCAGAAGATTCCATATCTGATTGCTGTAGGACTAGACTTCCAGTGTTTTCATAGAGCATTGAAGAGTTTAGTGTTGAGTACAGACTCATACTAAAGTTAACGTAAGCATAATATATTCCTTTATTAACCCCTAACTATCGGTGCGCAACATAAGTCGAGTTAAATAAATCAGGACTATCTGGCGGCGCGCGACATAGGTCGTGTGGCAATTTCAGCACGTAATGTTGCTGAGAGAGAGAGACAAGTGGTGGCAGGAGAGTAGCGAGCGTATGACTACTCCAGACCACCGCGGCGAACCTACTGACACGAATCCCACCTCCTCCCTCCCTCTCTCACTCGCTACATACTGAATTGTATGGGGAAAGTACCAAATTACATGCTTTTTGCACTCGTGTTGCGCGGTTGTTGCAAGAAAACTAGCCGTCATAAAAGGATCGTTATGGTGTCATTGGAAAGCTCTGTTTATGCACTTTCAGGGATAGATACTTGTTTTACGCTCTGGGTCTTATTTAGGCATGAAAATGATCACGTAAACAGCCCTGTTTTGGCTAAAAACACCCCGCTGGGCGGTACATATAAATAAACCGCTAGTCCGCTAATAAGGTGTTAAATCTTATGATAGTTTATTCAAGCATTGTTATTACTTAAGAGCATTTTCGTAACATAAGTACTCCTGTTGTGAGTTGGCTTTGCCGTCACCGGAAAGCCTTTGTAGAAGTGCACTAAAACCCATTTATTTGATACCCCGTTATCCAGTAGATTAACTCTGGAGGGTTTAAGTGTTTTGTTCACCGGCGTAATAGTTCGAGGGTTTGGAATTAGCGTACCGTTGTTGCAGATATAGCCTATCATCTAGTCCATTATTAACCCTTAATTAGCGGCGAGCAACATAAGTCGAGTTAAATAAAGCTGGACTATGTGGCGGCGCTCGACATAGGTCGAGTGGCAATTTCAGCACGTAATGTTGCTGAGAGAGAGAGACAAGTGGTGGCAGGAGAGTAGCGAGCGTATGACTGCTCCAGACCACCGCGGCGAACATACTGACACGAATCCCAGCACCCTCCTCCCTCTCTCACTCGCTATATAAGGAATTGTATCGGGAAAGTGGCTAATTACATGCTTTTTGCACTCGCGTTGCACGGTTATTGCAAGAAAACTAGCCATCATAAAAGGATCGTTATGGTGTCATTCGAAAGCTCTGTTTATGCCCTTTCAGGGATAGATACTTGTTTTACGTTCTGGGTCTTATTTAGGCATGAAAATGATCACGTAAACAGCCCTATTTTGGCTAAAAACACCCCGCTGGGCGGTACATATAAATAAACCGCATAGGCGGTGTTAAGGTGTTAAGTGCCCTTGTTTATTTCGTAGTGCCGGTCGTAACATCCGTGTGTCCAGACATTTTGGTTCGAACGTTCCTTGATTTTGGCCCTGTCAACCTGATGAAGGCCAGATTACTTTCATGGAAGGGTATTTAAATCTGGACCCCTTTCTCACTTATGTTTAACCCTATTTGTTTTGAGATTTTAAGACGTTTGCCGATTTTAAGACCTTACGGGCCCTCCCTTTTTAGTCAATTTTAAGACCAATCGTCCCATATAGGTGTCGATTATTTCCTGGCGAGCAATAGCAAGCCAGTCATTTTGGAGGCACCGGCCTTCGGCCAAGACATTTTCAATTTTATTTTGATGGAGGGTTTTATGCATATTTCATTCAGCTTGATGGAGGTCTGGGGTGCCAACTGAAAACCTCCCCTTAATCACTAGGTTATAATCGCCAAATTAATGGGCCAAACGTCTTTGCAAAACTAATGGGGCTAAGCATGAAGGAGAAGGGGGTCCAGAATAAAACCAACAAACCTCCCCATAAGAATGGTTACCTTTTCTTGATGGTTCCGGAGGCATAAGGGGGGTAAGGTTTATGTATTTGTATATATATTCTTGATGGTTCCGGAGGCATAAGGGGGGTAAGGTTTATGTATTTGTATATATATTCTTGATGGTCCCGGAGGCATAAAGGGGGTAAGGTTTATGTATTTGTATATATATTCTTGATGGTTCCGGAGGCATAAGGGGGGTAAGGTTTATGTATTTGTATATATATTCTTGATGGTTCCGGAGGCATAAGGGGGGTAAGGTTTATGTATTTGTATATATATTTATTTATATATTTAATTATTGTTATTCGTTTCAACCTTACACCACCATCAACCTTAACTCATTCAGTACCGGTGTCATTCTTGTCATTCCATTCTGGCAACTAATAGACGAGTTTGTTCGGCTTAGGAAGGATGTCTAACAATTAAATGGATACAGACCATCTCAATTAGTTATTTTGGCTACCATATATCCTTGCCAAGCTTCATAAAATCATCTAAATGCAGCCGGAAAAAACGACGTCGCCGGTACTGTAAAGTTTAAAGAAAAATAACTCACCAAGACCCCTTTTGTTACAGCAACACGGGCCCCTGATGGTTCTGGAGGAGGAGGAGGAGGAGGAGAAGTAGACGCAGTATACCAGATCGCTGGAGGTCAAGACGCAGAGAAGCCTGGCACGGTAACAACGTAGACAGTTAAGGGGAGATGGTCAGTTTTTCTGGCGCTCCTTCTCCCTCATGTTTAGCCCCTTTAGTTTTCAAATGTTAAGACATTCGGCCCACTAGTTTGGCGATTTTATGACAGTCCACCCCATTTCTTTGTCAATATTCAGACCTTTCATGCAATTTAGGTGTCAATTTTCTTATGGCGAGCAATAGCGAGCTTGTATGTTAAGAACAATTGGCCTTTGGCCGGCTCGGTAGTGTAGTGGAGGACGTCTCGGCCTCCCACCCTGAGTGACGAGTTCAATCCCACGCTCAGGCAGGAAGGTTTTTCGCATACACTGGTAGCCGGTACCATTTTCATTGAGCAAGGAAATGGGTAATAGTGTCTAGCAATAAACTTTGGTCGAGCGATATTGAATCTCGGAGCGAGGACTAGAGAGAATTGGCGCTTTATAAGTAACCTGAACATTATTTATTATTTTATAGAACAATTTACAATTTTAACTTGAAAGGATGTTTTTTTTTTTTTTTTTTTTTTTTTTTTTTTTTTTTTTTTTTTTTTTTTTTTTTTTTTTTAAGCATGACGGAGGCCTAGAGAGGCAACAAAATAATAGCAAAATAAAACACAAATACAAAAATACATACGCCATCTTCCCACCCTAGAAGGGGAAACCCCCCCGGAGCGGTACACAAAGCTGAAACGGGGGTCTCAATGACCCCCCGCGGGGAAATAAAGGAAACAAATTTTTCTGATGCTTTATTGATGCCCAAAATGGTTTAGTTGTATACATACATCATTATGCTAGCTTATTATCACATTTTATAGAATATTTCCTGAGTAGTTGCGTGTTGAGGCACTCGTGTTCCAAATTATCCAGGCAAAAAAATGGTGTCCACTAAAAAAATCAAATACAAATAAATTACCGACCAAATTATCTGATACTTCGCAGTATGAAGGCGTGATGATGGGGCAAGTTCCTCCTAGAACCTGGAGGGCGTAGACCACAGGAACGAGACGATCTGGAAGAAACAAAAGAGAGGTACTTTTTAGTCACACAAAATTACACAATTTTCTATACTTTCACATAAAACCCCAAAAGAGGCTCTGAAACATGGTTTATTGTGCTGACACTCTGTAATTGTATAGACACATGTATAATAAGTAAATTTGGCAAAACAAAATTGATATTTAGTGACTTTTTAGTAACCTAACTCCCCGCCATTCAACATTTTCTACAAAAGGTCCCCTCAAAATGACTGGAAACATGCTTGTTTGGGCTTGAAACATAAGAACATAAGAACATAAGAAAATGGGAGTCTGCAGAAAGCCGATTGGCCTAAGCAAGGCAGATCCCTGTCCCACACAACCCCAATTACAAAGCCCAATTATAGGCTCAACACTCTAATACCCTGAGGATCATCTTACCAAAACGGTTAGAGATTAACGCAGGATTACGGGGGTCTGCAGAGCGCTGATTGGCCCAACCCTGCTGATCCCCCTTCACACCCAACCCTTCTCGTCCATATGCTTATCCAATTTTATCTTAAAGCTCCCTATCGTTTTTAATCCCACTATAGCACCTGGTAGTCCATTCCACCCATCTACAACTCTGTTACCAAACCAATATTTGCCTATATCTTTTCTGAAACGAAATTTATCTAATTTGAAACCATTGGTACGAGTTCTTTCGCTATCACTGAGCTTTAGTACATTTGTCATGTCCCCTTTGTTAATCCCACTACCCCACTTGAACACCTCTATCATATCCCCTCTAACTCTGCATCTCTCTAACGAATGTAAGCCTAATTTCTTCAACCTTTCTTTATACGGAAGATTTCTAATATTATGGATCATGTTTGTCATTCTACGTTGTACTCTCTCCAATGAATCTATGTCCATTCTGTAATAAGGACACCAAAATTTAACAGCATAATCCATATGGGGTCTCACTAATGACAAGTAAAGTTTTAAGATAACATCAGCAGTTCTGTTACTCACACTCCTAGAGATGAACCCGAGAATCCTGTTTGCCTTGTTTCGAACGCTTATACACTGTTGTCTAGGCTTCAAATCATTGCTAACAAACACACCTAGATCTTTCTCACAATTCGAGTTTTCTAATTCCACATTAGCTAGTTTATATTTAACATTTGTATGCATCTTCCCTATCTTTAATACCTTGCATTTGTCAATGTTAAACTTCATCTGCCAATTTACTGACCATTCGTGTAAGGTATCTAGATCCCTTTGGAGGCACTCTATATCTCTATCTGAATCAATTGTTCTCCCCATTTTGGTATCGTCTGCAAATTTACTTATCCTACTAGTTATACCTAAATCAAGGTCATTTATGTATATAACAAACAACAGAGGACCTAATACAGATCCCTGGGGGACACCACTTTTGACTGCTCCCCATTCTGACTTCGTACCATTTATGCTGACTCTCTGCTTCCTACTAAAAAAACTAAAAAACTAAGCAAATTAGTAAGGCAAGAACGTCCCTGAGTGAATCCATGCTGAGAAGAATTTATTAAATTAAATGTATCTAAGTGGTTTCTAATTTTACTAGCAATAATTGACTCTAGTAGCTTTCCTATGATTGATGTAAGACTAATGGGACGGTAATTGGATGCTATTGATTTGTCACCTTTTTTGAAGATCGGAACTACGTTTGCAAGCTTCCAAGCTTCTGGAACTATACCTGTCTCCAATGACTTGTTAAATAAAAATGTTAATGGATAACTTAACTCATCCCTACATTCTTTTAATACTCTAGCATATACCTCATCAGGACCAGGCGATTTATGAGGTTTCAGTCTGTCAATTTCCTTAAGCACATAATTTCTACTTATAGTAACCGTAATTAACCTATTTTCTATACTATCGCTATATACCTTACGGACTTCTGGAAACTGTGCCAAATTTTCATTAGTGAAAACGGAAAGAAATTGTCTATTTAATGTACTGCACATTTCTAAATCATTTTCTGTCATTTCTCCTATCGAAGTTTTAAGGGGACCAATTACATCTCTAACCTTGGATTTATATAGTTGGTAAAAAGCTTTAGGATTATTTTTTGAGTCATTGGCAACCTTGATTTCATAATTTCTTTTTTCTTTCCTAATATCCTTTTTTACCTGTCTTGATAGATTCTGATAGTAAGCAAGTAGGTGAATTTCGCCTTTCCTAATTTTTCTATATATTCCTCTCTTTTGTCCTAGAAGATCTAATAGTCTATTATTCATCCATTTGGGTTGGTTCTGTGTTGATCTAAATTTTCTTTTGGGGATGTATTTATTTTGTGCATTGAATACTGACTTGATAAAATTATCGTATGTATCTACCAAGGTTGACGTCTCTTCCTGACTTAAGATGACAGGTGCCTGAGAAGGGGTACACTCATTTGGACACCTGGATCGACTTAATTTTTTGACCATAGGGTCGGCTAATAGGGCTCTTCTTAACCCACCATAATTGGCTTTTCTAAAGTCAGGTATTAATGTTGTATTCTCTCTGGTATTACCTTTCCATTGTATATTAAAATACACAGAATTGTGGTCACTATTTCCTAGGTGGTCCCCTATCTCTACATTATTTACCATATGTTCATTGTTACTGAAAACTAAATCGAGAATATTATTACCTCTAGTCGGCGTATCTATGAATTGAAATAAAAAACTATCTTGTACTACCTCTATAAACTCCTCAGAATCAGAGTCTCCTATTTGATGCTGCCAATCTATATTCGGAAAATTAAAATCCCCCATAATGCACACATTGCTAAACCTTGATGCCATTTTAATTTCCTCCCATAATGACGTTCCGTCATTTCTACTCATATTTGGCGGTCTATACATAACTCCAATAACTATGGTCTCACTACCTTCGTTAACCTCTACCCAAACACTTTCATTATCGTTATTTAGTCTAATACCTGATTTAATACAGCTTTTTAATGTACTCCTGACAAACACTGCTATACCGCCACCCCTCTTACTTGTTCGGTCATATTTAAACAAACTATATCCTGGTATATCAAATTCTGCTAAAAAATGCCTGGTTTCTGTATTAATCCACGTTTCAGTTAGCGCTATTATGTCTATATTTTCTTTGCTAACAAGGGCTCTAAGTTCGTTCATTTTGTTACATAGACTCCTACAGTTTGTGTAATATACTCTCAATTTACTTCTTTTCTTTATACCTAATTTACCTTTATTTCTAACGACATTTCCATCTTCCGTTGCACCATCACTACTATCATTTGCATTATAGTCATCATTTTTAGCATGAGACTGAATATCCTTATCGCTTTCGCCTGACGCTAAAATTGTTCCATTAAACCTCTCATTTACACTCTCAATATTTCTGTTCAAAACCCCACAACCACCCTATCTAAAGAACTAGCTAATGTAGAAACCCCTAACCGTGAAAGATGAACCCCATCCCTTGCGTACATCCCATCTCTCCCATAGAAACTATCCCAGTTATCAATGAATGGTATTGCTTTTTCTTTGCAATATTTCTCCAAACGGCAATTGACACCAATCGCCCTGGATGTCCATTCCTTGGGAACTCCTCTTCTGGGTAGGATACAATGTACTACAGGGATCTCTCCCTTCATCCTAACTTTATCTAACACATCCCGATACTGCTGCAGCAGTTCCTCACTTCTACCCTTACCAACATCGTTACTCCCGGCACTGAGACAGATAATGGGGTTATCTCCACTATCTTCCAAGATGTGGTCCATCTTCTCTAAAACCCTCCCAACTCCATGGCCAGGCAGACACACAACCTTCCTAAGTTTAGTGCCGGTAGCCCTAACTAAATGTCTTACCATGGAGTCGCCCACAATCGACACAGACTTACCTTCTCGGGACACAGACTTACCTTTCCCTCGGGAGGATCCAGCAGCTGCAGTTGGAGAACCCCTGGTGGTGGCAGAAGCTCCCTTGGTGGTGGTGGTGGTGGGGGTAGTGGTGGTGGTAGGTAGCACAGCGTCAGAGGTTGGAGCTGAGTCGGCGGCAGGCACTTCGGTTATCCCTCCCTTATCCTGACTATCTTTTCCCTCACATTCGTCTCGCAAAGGAGAGAATGTATTTGTCACACTCATACCTATTCTACTATCCTGCTTCTTGAGTGTGACTTTCCCACCCGTATTTTTAACAACCTGCCATGAATAAATTTGTTCATCAACTTCCTCCCTTTTCCCCTTACTTGACTTTATTTCCTCTGACCAATGACCAAATGTGCTGAAATTGTGTTATATTATACTTAGATGTCTAAGAAGTAACCTGGGAACAAAATAATAATATTTACCTAAGCGGCTTGGCACTCGACGCACAGGATGTGGGAGTGAGCGGGGCACACAGGCCGCCCACAGGTGATGCAGTTGTTGCTGGTCTTCTTGTCGCTGCCCCTGGGACATATGGCGCATCTAACTCGTTTCCCAGCACCACGTACATCAACTGGTGAAGGAGGAGGGAGAGTGGTGTAGTGGAAGGCGTCTCTGATCACGTTCTTCACTGACGTATGCTGCCCGGGTAGGGAAAGTCGGTGGGCGGCCCATGGTTCTATCAGTGAAGAGCCCAGCTGCTTCATAAAATCTCGCCTCCCTATCTGCTTCTTCCCTTCTCTCATTAGCCGGCTGTTGTAGATGATGTGCGAGTTGATGCAGGCAATGTTGAGCATCCCCAGGAAGATACACACTGGCCACCGTCGAGTCTGCCTGCTGCAATTATAATTTGCACATAGTTGATCAAATGTGTCCACTCCTCCTTTGTGTTTATTATAATATAGAAGTGCAGTGGCCTTGTTCTTCTCCCCGATCTCGATGTTGTGATGGAGTGTGGACAGGAGGGCCACTGTCTTGTCGGCTTTTGGCTTGTACGAGATGGCCGTGATGTAGTCGTGAAACAGAAAGGCGGTTGTTCCGACAGGCCGGATTCTGTGGTCTGCCTTGGGGGCTCCCTTCTTGGGGCCATAGATCAGTTGAGGTACATTTGGCTTCTTTCTTAGGGTGCCCACTGTCGTGAGGCCCTTCTCCTTCAGGTCCTTGGCCAACCCAATCGACGTGAACCAGTTGTCTGTGGTCACAGTCCTGTCACTCAATGTAGCAGTCCTCCAACAACTTGATGGTGAGGTAGTGCCCCTGGTTCATTCCTGGCTGGGCAGGTATGGACCCCTTCCCCAGGTAAGGGTAGGCGTTAAACATGTAGTATGTCCGGCAGTCACAGGCGAGGACCAGCTTGAGGCCATACCTGTGAACAAAAAGAAGTTATTAGAAATACATCGAATTCCAAGTAAGGTAAGTAAATAAATCGTCAAAGGTAAGTCATTGGTGAAGGTAGGTCAGGTAAATCATTAGTGTAGGCAGGTCAGGTACGTAATTACTGTAGGTGTGTCACGTAAGTCAATAGTGAAGGTCAGGTAAGTCATCAGGTGGTCAGGTAAGGCTATATATTTGTAAAGGTAAGTCATTGGTGAAGGTAGGTCAGGTAAATCATTAGTCAAGGCAGGTCAGGTACGTAATTAGTGTAGGTGTGTCAGGTAAGTCAAGAGTGAAGGTCAGGTAAGTCATCAGGTGGTCAGGTAAGGCTATACATTTGTAAAGGTAAGTCATTGGTGAAGGTAGGTCAGGTAAATCATTAGTGAAGGCAGGTCATGTACGTAATTAGTGTAGGTGTGTCAGGTAAGTCAATAGTGAAGGTCAGGTAAGTCATTAGGCGAAGGCAGTCATCAGGTGGTCAGGTAAGGCTATACATTTGTAAAGGTAAGTCATTAGTGAAGGTAAGGTCAATCAGTAAATAACATACATCACATAAATATAATACTAAAACATCAATAAAATAAGGTCTATTCTATAATAATATAAGGTAAGTCTTTCATTCACTTTCTCTCTCTTTCCCACCATCTCCAAAAGTGTCCTCACCCACACTTTCCCTTCCCCATTATCAGTTGTCTCCACTTTCATCCTAAACAAATAAATATTATACTTACTTAGCTGGTTTGTTGGGTATGTAGGTCTTGAACACACATCGCCCACGATAAGCCAGTAGCTGCTCGTCAACAGTGACAGCCTCGCCCGGGGTATAGTTGTGCCTGCAGTGCCTGATTAATTCGTCCCACAACTCCCGGATAGGTGCGAAGCGGTCAGTCAGCCGTCGTTGAACCCGAGTTGTGGCGTCATCGAACCGCAGACACCTCATCAGGAGACTGAAGCGGGTCTCCGACATGGCACATCTATACAGGGGACACCCCATATCAGTGCTGAACATCTCCTCGGCCGAGATATGATTGTCCTTCTTGGCCCCGGCCACGATCAGAACCCCCAACAGTGCCTTCAGCTCAAGCAGCCCTATGTCGCTGTAGGTGTTGGTCTTGTTCTTTACCTTATCCCTCACCTTCTTGATGAAGGAGTTGGTGTGAACACAAATGCGGGCTAACATGGTCTCATCCAAAAACAGCAGGAAGATATCGGGCACAGTGTTTGCTAAGAAAGTGTCCGGTGTCGGCCCCTCCACGTATGCCTGCGAGGACCTCTTCCGCTTGGACACTCGTGGTGGTCCTGGCGGTTTCTTGGTCCACACTGTTAGGCCGTCAATGGACAGCACCATGTCTCCTGGCACAGGAAACATGTATAGAGGGTCAATTGCAGGGGCTGCAGGGGCGGCAGGGGCTGCAGGGGCGGCAGGGGCTGCAGGAAGGGTGGCAGGGGCGGCAGGAGGGGCGGCAGGGGCTACAGGAGGGGTGGCAGGGGCTGCAGGAGGGGCTGTGGGGCTGTGGGCTCTGGAGATGGTGTGCTAGCATGTGGGGAGTGCGAGGGAGAGTCATAGTCGTTTGGCGAGGGTGAGTTCACGACGGGGGATGGGGGGTCGTCTTCGTCACAGGGGTAGGCAGGTCCCCGTCTATCGGCCTCATCATCCTCGTCTTCTAACTCATAATCAGGCTCATACAGATCTCCCATGGGCTCTAGAATGGGTTCAATGGTCACATCAGAACCACAGTCGACGAATTCGATGTCGCCATCCTCGGTGGTGTTGAGTTGGTCGAGCAGGGACGCTATTTGTTCATCCGACAGGTTCTTGGGGTCAGCCATGGCGGGACTATTCAAAAGCAAGAAAATCCAGAATTAGGAAAAATATTCATAAAAAATAGTTCCTGGGGTCAAATGCCTATGCAATTGTTATGGGAAGCTGGGGAATTTATATGTGAATCATATAAGCATAATACACCATAAATCTATCTGTCAACATAGCTTGCACAAGCACGAAACCAAACAAATCGAGAACGAAAATGCTTACCTTATAAGGGGAATGGTCGGGTCAATATAACCCAAACGGGCTGGTAGGGATGCGAGGGGCGGAGCTTCGGGCTTGTAGGTGTGCACGCAATGAGCGGTGGGTGTAGACTGCCGTTCCCTCCCCCAAACTCGTGGCTAGCGGGACGCGTCACGCCAGAACACCAAGAAACAAGCCCGCGCACGATATTTCGGGGTCGTGGTGACCCCGGTTTCCCCTTCTAGGGTTAATGCAAATCCATGTACAGCTACCCACATAAGGCCGGTGTGGCGTGAGCGATTTGTCCGTCTATGTTTACGGGCAATTGCTGTCTGGCAGCTTCAATGTTTCAGTTCCGTAATAATTTAACTAACGAACATAATCTACCTTCGATCTAGCTTCTGATTCCAATGCGAAGGAATTTCAAGCTTGTACGAGAAAAAAACTTGCTCATCGGAAATTGCACGAAAAATCGTTCGTGTGACACTGGCTTAAGTTCTGTTCCTTGTCATGATCTTATGCATGCAAATCAAATCAGTATGGGTGAATTGTGAGTGTGGTTTATTTTGAGTAAGCTAGTCTTGAGATAGTGATTAGCCTTATGATTCCCACAGATACTTGCTATATTGTATAACATCGTCTAATGATAACCATAATAAACTGTTACATTATAAAGTAACGTTTACAGTTTATGATACATGATAGTGTCTCGCCTAAGGGGGATAGGTACGCAGCTGAACGAAGATATAGATCTTCAAGAGTTTGGTGTGCCCTCTGGTAATTTATCTCGTTTAGTACCAGTTCCGCCTTTTTAATTTTACGTTGCTACTAATAGACAATTATACTCAATTTAGGAAGAGCCTCAAACAATTAAAAGGCTTAGAACTATCTTAAATACCCCTCTTTACTACCACAGAGCGTTCTTTAGTTCCACAAAATTTTCTTAATATAGCTAGAATAACATCAAAGAGAAGCCACTTGTTTATCACCTACCACACCTTCCCACTCTCAACCTGGTTTCCTGATTAACCCTCTGAGAATCAATGACGCACTTTTTTCCGTTTTCTAGTTTTTTTTAGAGGATTGTATTCAGATTAGGAAAGGCATGTGGAAGTCAGAGGGTTGATTCAGATAATCTTTACCCATTTCATTCTCACAGATCCTTAATAAGCTGTATAAAATCGTCTAATGATAGCCAAAATAAACTGCCAAAACACGTCATATCCACAAACGGTTAAATGGCACTATGATAGAGCAGACTAGGAGGGTTTTCTAATGACTATAAATAGGCCTACACATGTATAGACTTTATTATTTATTTGTGTTCATGTATTTTTGTTTCAGTTTATATAAAGTAAACACTTCCTTGGGCCGCGTAAAAGATTTCATAAACATTGAAATAGAGACATTCATTCGTAATCAGAAATACATTAACAAATTTGATTCGCCAAAATGGTTTGACCACAATTCTGCTAGAGTAATTGAAATGAAAATAGCTTAGAATGGATACACAATGTCCTAAACACAAAAAGCCTTCAAATACTATAAACAACGTCATAAATCATGCCAAAATTGCATTCAATATAACTAAATCAAACAAATATTTTCACAAGCAGGCAAATTCTAAACAATCCAAATGATAACAAAATATTTTGGTCTACTCGTAAGGGGAGATTTTCAATTCAGGTTATTTTTTCTGAACCCCTTCTCTCTCATGCTTAATCCCATTAGTTTTGAGATTTTTAGACGTTCGCCCCATTAGCTTGGCGATTTTTAGACCTTTCGCCTCATGTATGTTGTTGTTGTTGTTGTTGATGGTTTCGTCCCTAGGCTACCTTGCCGAACAGCCCCGAGTCCCTAAGGAAGGCCATTGCTACAATTGGGCTTTCCCACAGGGCTCTCAAGGAGTGTAGATTATGTTGTTGGCGTAAGTGATTGTGTAGAATGCAGTCTTCTATGATGAGTTTATTAGTATGGGATGCTGCGTTGCATCCTGGGCAGGTGCCAACGACGGAAACATCCAGTCTCTTCTGATAGCTCAGAAGAGCTGGATGGTGCCCACATATCAGCCTGGCCAGGTGGACTGGCCAGAAGATTCAGAAGGAAGGATTTTGGGAGTTCGTGCCTGCAGCTGCGTGTTGTCTATGAATGATTGGATGTCAATTTTAAGACCTTTCATGCCATTTAGGTGTCTATTTTTTCCTGGTGATCGATAGCGAGCCTTGGGCCGGGACATTATTATACAGGTCAATATTATACAGACTTTTTTCTACCGAAAAATTTACCAATTTATCTCGAAAGGGGGTCTTGTCGGTATTTTCTAAAGCTTGATGGAGGTCTGGGGAAGAAATTAAACTCCCTTCCTCATTCAAATCTAACTTTACTACTGTTTCATTCATTCCACCATTAAAATTTCCCAATGATATTCTTGTAATATCCATTGCTAAAAATGCTTCTAAAAACTGGGACTCCTGTAGAGAGTTCGAGTATTCTTCACTGACGAGCAGTTAAAGCCTAGTTCACACATTCAGGAGTGTGAGGCCGAGTTTCCAAGAGTCCACAGTCTCGGAGTATCAGGGAGTGACCCAGAGTGCCCATGGGTGCATGCGATCTTCCAAGAGTCATTACGTGATTTCCAGGACTGTGGACTCTTGGAAACTCGGCCTCACACTCCTGAATGTGTGAACTAGGCTATAATGTTATAAATTTGGGCTGCTCGAGTGGATTTTCCAGGAGTATCAGGGAGTGACCCAGAGTGCCCATGGGTGCATGCAATCTTCCAAGAGTCATTACACAAGTTTCCGAGACTGTGGACTCTTGAAAACTCGGCCTCACACTCCTGAATGTGTGAACTAGGCTTAAGGGCCCTTTGCACAGTCAGGAGTTAGAGCTAGAATCACTAGGAGTAATGACTCCTGTTGATTCCTGGAAATATGACCGCGAGTGTCCGAAATTCCACGTGCCCTCACGACAGAGTAGGAGTCAGCGGGAGTGTCCCTGCGAGTCACAAGAAGTCACTGGGAGTTACCAGAAGTCACTGGGATAAAACCGGGAATGAAGTGCGAGTTATTGAAAATTTGAAAATTAACGGTCGTCTTCGGATTAGTGCAATATACGAGTCGATACAAGTAATACAGGAGTCACTGGGAGTTAGATAGGAGTCACTGGGAGTCACCAAGCATCACTGGGAGTTGTTAGGAATGACCTGTGTCGCGCTGCTGCCAACTCGTGGTGTGGTGTTGCCACCAACTCACAGTAGACTTGCCGCTTGCGCAGGGGCTCCCACAGACGGAAGCACTGGACACATGTGCATCCACTGTGAGCCTCCAGGCATGTGTGTGACCCTATAATTTAAAGTTGCCATCCCTCAAGTATGTCTCTTGTAGGCTATAACTACAGTCCTCTAATATCATCATTAAGTATTATGACTGTATTCATACATCTTTAAAGACAATAATAGAATACGATAAGTCTGTATTATTATGTACCGTACGGTCATTATATCAATGCTTGCTATAATTTAAGAAACAAATATATGTAAAGAATTGTCTAAGGAGTGCATAGTTAATCCTTCACACATTTTCGTTTTCCTTCGTTAGCTAGTTGTGTAATATTTCATAATATTACCTAAAATGGGTAACAATTATAGGTTATGTTAGCTTGGTTAGGTCAGGTCAGGGGAGTTGGAGAATGTGTAAACTAAAAGTAGGCTAGTGTAACATTGACCAAACATTGTTCACATTACTACCTCACCTATAGGAATTTCCTTCTCTACACACAATCACTGTGTTAAATACAACGTCTTGTGGGCAATTGTACTTACATAGGTTCATACTAGGCCTATTTATAATGTTCGAACAAAAAACTAAAGTACCCGTATATATTATACTTTCAGGTGAGGAGTATTACAGTTTCATATGAATAATATTTTTTTTAGTCCACCTTCATTTCACTTTGAGATAGTTTGAGAATGCACCTACAATTAATAAATACTTCGAAATTGTCTGGGGAGGGGGGAATCCCCAGATAGGTAGGCTCGCTTTGCTCACCACCCACACCCATGAATAGTGGGCCCTTTATTACATGTGCGCCCACTACAGGTATCTTTGTGGGCGCCCCTGCCGCTTGGAGAGCATGCTCGGTGACTCCCGTCGATTCCCAGTGACCCTCAGTGACTCGCATGTATTACCTACAGTATCTATGTCCCAGTGACTCCCGGTGAAACTGAGAACTGAAACAGAAACAGAACACTGTCTGCGATTTAGATAGGAGTCACTGGGAGTCACCAGGACTCACTGGGAGTGTTCCGACTCACAGCAAGAACTTTAAACACGGTAAATATTTTGTCGGACAGGGCCAATCGTCCGCAACTAGTCGGGAGTCATTGGGAGTCTAACAGGAGTCACTAGGAATCGCTAAAGTCACTAGGAGTCATCGATTTTCACCGCGAATAGGCCCAGGAGTCCGAATTTTCACCTACTCCTAGCCCGCACTCCTGACTGTGGGAAGGGCCCTTTAGCCATTATATATAAAAATCATGTTCATTTTCAAATGGATTGCTGTTCACCTCTGTGGAGCGGATGTGGAGTGGTTGCATTGAGGCAGTTGGACAAATTCAAAATAAAACTATTCGTTTTAACATTAACCCTGCAATCACGGGGATCTTCCTCCATTATTCATACGATTAAATGTTATCATGTTGCAACATTTGCATTATTCTACAGATAATTTCACAGCAAAGGATTTTGCTTCATATGGGCCACCTCTCCACATCTTTCCCCACATTACTAGGGCAGCTGGAAACTACCATTATTTTACACTCTCTCCTGCACTATGTAGAACTTCCACTTATCAAAGTTAATGTATCCCCAAAACTAATACGCTCAGGTATTCACTTCCTTGGTTTCGCTTTCCACAAACTTACAATTTACAAGTTTAACATACAGCTGTTACAGACATTTTGTGAATAGAGGATGCCTTTAGGCCTTTGGTAACAAGTATCACTGCAAGATCATGGACTACCGTTGATGTGATCACATTATAGACCAGCATCTACCTTCTGAAATTCGCCTACTCATCGAGACAGAGAAAGGGGCGAGGGAGCGCGAAAGTGGTCCCGGACCCTTAGAATTAGAATCCTTGACTGTTGTTTCTGTTCGGGCTCAGTCTCGAGTCGGACACCCCCAGCAACGGGGTATGTGATCGAGTATATATATACAAACATACAGTACATACATACATACCTTCTGAATCGGCTTAACCCCTACTGTACCATAGGGTACTACCATAAATGTACCCCCCAGTACCAAGCAATGCGGCCAAAATGGCTTCAGAGGCAAGATATACCAACCTCCCACCTCAAAAGTTGATGAAACACTGACCCAGCCAGCCTGTGGAAGCTTGCAGCCAACCTTAGAAGTGTTGCCAATTCCTTAGAACAGTGTTTACAAGTCATGTACAACCCAGCCTGATACTGGCAGTTACAAGGACCGAATATTACTGACGGCTTGCAGCCGTCGCTGGGACTGATGAGTGATATATCTACTGACGGCTGGCAGCCATCGCTGGGATTGTACAAGTTAAGGCATATAAATTGTATGGTCTGTCACAACAAACCTTGTCTATGTGCACACTGTCGTCGCTTCCCTGAAATTGACCAAATTATGTTGTGGTGTCAGTAATAGTTAACACATGTTACCGAAAGAAAGCCGAAATAAGGAAAGGAAAGTGGTCGATTATGCGAACATTAAATAATAATGATGAGAGTTGCTCTCACGGGATAACTCCTTGAGTGATTGATTATAAGTATTGTTACAGCATTAACTGCCATTGATTAATTGTATTTGATTTAAATACTTTCAGTAGCCATCTACAGTAATGTGGTTTACTTCTAAGTTGCCATTAGCAAAGATATTGTATATATACAGGGTGTCCCAGGAGGAAAGGGCATAACTTTGGGAAATGATAAAACAAGGTATTCTAAGCCTAACATGTTCTATAACAAAAATTCCAAATCTCAACCCTTAAAAAGATATTGAAGGTTTTATATAGTGTCCTCCCCCGCCTCACTGTAATGGACTCTTCCATGTCAGATAGTTTCCAACTGGTCCAAAGTGAGCTATTATATCTATAATAATTTTTCAACTTACAGAATTATAATATCTTTACAATAACATGGTAAAATAACTGCAGTTAGATGGCGGTGTGGTAGGTACTTAGGGGACCGACCGGTTAATTACAAACTTCCAGGTCTTACTTTCAATTTAAATGAAATTTGGCACAGGTGTATATGACCATAAAACTAGATCAACAAATGTGTTTTTTTTTTTTTTTCTTTTTGCTTTTTTCTTGCAATTTAGGTAAAACAAAATTGAAAACCATAGCACTGCAGACAACTCCTACAGAAATCCCCATAGCACATGTTTTATGTGATCAAACAACTCACAAAAGGTGTATCTGTAGTTTCTATAAAACACATTTTATATATTTTGTGTATTTGTTCGATTTAGGTGATTACGGATTCAGGCGTATATTTATAGAAAATTGCAACTTTGACGACATATTGTGAAAAAAATTAAATTACTAGAGTAAATTGGCTTGATAGGCCTTGTAGTGTTTTTAATTACCTTTCCAATGGTATATACACCATTCCTATAGGTCCAATAATAACTGTAGAATAACATCCGAAAGTGCGACAATATACTGTAGGTTCTGAGAAAAACAGGTGAAAGTCTAAGGTAATTAGGTGAACATTTTTACTTTTGTTTTTTTAGATTTACAATATTTTACGCAGGAACATGGCAAAGTAGAAGATAAAGCGTATGGGAGGTTGCTTACGCTCTTTCGATTTATATAGGTATGCTCCTCGTACGACAAGTAGTTACTGAGCATGTTAATTTCAAAGTTCGCTATATAACGTTTTTAGAAATACAGGAAAGTTTGGAAAACATAAAAAAAAACTATTTCCAATGGGTTCTCACTAATAACATTTCACTGGCTTATGAAGGGATGTTGACTCTTGTTGAGTAAACACCTATTGGTATTTACAGGATTTCGAGCTTTTTAAGTCTAAATTAACCAGTCGGTCCCCTTAAGAAAATGCCATTTTCAACATGCAATATCTCTTTACTGGTTGAGATTTGGAATATTTCTTATAGAACATTTTAGGTTTAGAATATTTTGTTTTATCATTTCCTAAAGTTATGCCCTTTCCTCCTGGGATGCCATACTTATATATATATATATATATATATATATATATATATATATATATATATATATATATAGGGTGTCCCAGGAGAAAAGGGCATAACTTTAGGAAATGATAAAACAAAATATTCTAATATTCATATATATATATATATATATATATATATATATATATATATATATATATATATATATATATATATATATATATTTATTAAAGACCAAGGCATATTTGTTTTTATCTAACTTTTTACTTGTTTTTTCAATATTTCTCACTGTATGTCTGATTTCATCATTCAAATGATATATTAAGTTTCCAAAGTTCATTATTATTTTCAATTAGGTGTTGAATAATACGTCAACTTTCATTTTGTTTGTCCTATTATTTATTTACTAAACGTTTCGTGCTATCTTTGCACACTTCATTAGATTTGCATCTGTAAAAGTAAAAAATATGAATTACTATATGTTTATTCAAATATGAAATAAATAGTTAACATTTGTTTAAAAGAACAAGTGAGTGTTATCAGGCATTAAAAGAAATATATAAATATCACTTACATATCGAACTACGCTAATTTAATTAAAACACACTGGCTGTATAACACTGGGACAGAGTTGAAATAAGATTGTAAACATGTCACTAAAATACACAGGGGTTAATTATCAGGACTTACGAGTTGATTGCTAGCTCAACTGTGACTGATGTCTTAGATTGTATTGGGGGCTCTCTGTGTGAGTGTGTGTGCGTGTGTGCGTGTGGTTGTTGGGAGTGTTCATTGTCTCGGTATAGCGTTGCATATGTGTTGTTCGTGTATTTTGGTTAAACAGAGTCAGTACTCGATCTTGACCTGTGGTTTGGTTGTTTAATGTTGGGTTGTTGTCTCGGATTAACAAGGCTTCTGTTATTTGGAGTCGTGTAGTGTCTTGGCAATACTTTAAAATCTTTGTGTGATCTGTTAATTCTTTTCTACTGAGGGTGGATTTGTGTTGATGTATCATATGCTCTTTGATACATCAACACAAATCCACTGACTCTTTTTAACCAAAATACACGAACAACACATATGCAACGCTATACCGAGACAATGAACACTCCCAACAACCACACGCACACACGCACACACACTCACACAGAGAGCCCCTCATACACTCTAAGACATCAGTCACAGTTGAGCTAGCAATCAACTCGTAAGTCCTGATAATTAACCCCTGTGTATTTTAGTGACATGTTTACAATCTTATTTCAACTCTGTCCCAGTGTTATACAGCCAGTGTGTTTTAATTAAATTAGCGTAGTTCGATATGTAAGTGATATTTATATATTTCTTTTAATGCCTGATAACACTCACTTGTTCTTTTAAACAAATGTTAACTATTTATTTCATATTTGAATAAACATATAGTAATTCATATTTTTTACTTTTACAGATGCAAATCTACTGAAGATGTGCAAAGATAGCACGAAACGTTTAGTGAATAAATAATAGGATAAACAAAATGAAAGTTGACGTATTATTCAACACCTAATTGAAAATAATAATGAACTTTGTTAACTTAATATATCATTTGAATGATGAAATCAGACATACAGTGAGAAATATTGAAAAAAAAAGTAAAAAGTTAGTAAAAAAACAAATATGCCTTGGTCTTAAATAAATGTTGCCTCAATGAAAACATACTGCCTACTTATACATATATATATATATATATATATATATATATATATATATATATATATATATATAGCTGCATGTATCGAAGTAAAAGTATCTTTTGTTATAGTAAGGAATCATTGAACGTTTAGCTCCACGATGTTAATACCGAGTTGTTTTGTGTTCCAGGGACAGCTGATCCAGGGCCCGGGCAACAGGCCTCCACCACCTATTATATTTGGACCCCCACAACACAACCAACACAATAATCATCACAATAACCACTACAACAACTACCACAACAACCAGCAGTACAATCCCTACAACAACCACAACAACCAGCAACACAACCCCTATCACAACCAGTACTCTAACCCCTACTACAACCAACATTACAACCCCTACCGTAACCCCTACAACGGCTGGTACAGGGGAGGGTAACAACAATCTATACTCTGTTTCTTTTCAACAGGCGGGAAACTGAATCCCTTAGTAGCTGATTACTCGATACCTAATGGAAAAATATGAGACTACTATGTTTCTGCATCATATAAATACCAATTTTATATAATTAACACCATATTTCACTACCAAATCTTCAAAATAACTGATAAATCTTGATGGGAACTTTGTGACATCCGTCAGTTGATAATAAACCGAATATAATTACCTCCGCCAACGAAATTGGACCCGGGTTATGTTTTAGCCTTAATTTATCTGTGTCTGTATATGTCTGTAAACAAAATATCTGACAAAGTTGAGAACCGATTTTCACGAACATTGGTGGGCAGATAGGATATGCGCAAGGAAGAAGTGATTCAATTTTGAGGAGATCCTCTGGTACCATGTGTTTCTGGCCTGGCTAACTTCAGAGGCATGGTCTCCTTCCTTGGAAATTGACTAGGCTAGACTTATATTAACGCCGACAAAGATATCAAAACTGTCAAAGATTACTTGAGGATTATGACGCATTTTGACATTTTATTCTAGCTATCAGTAGATAATTTTGTATACAACTTATGAAAACTGTCTAAGAATCATAAAGGTGCAAACTGTCACAATTAACTGTCATAATTATTATCGTCAAATTATAGCCGGAATAAACGGTCGAGATTAGTCATAATCATCAAGGGGTTAGTAACGATATTGTCACAAATCGAGGGTACTGTAAGAGAAGGACCCGGGCCTGCCTAACGGTAACGCAATACCCTCTCTATAACTCTCAGTATCCCCGATCGTGAACAGATGAGTGGGTATGAGTGGAGCTACCGGAATGGACTGATTCGGTTTCCCTGTCACCTGACATACGTAGCACTACTGGGTCCAGGCTCTCTGGAATGTTACGACCGGCACTACGAAATAAACAAGGGTACTTAATAATGGACTAGATGATAGGCTATATCTGCAACAACGGTACGCTAATTACAAACCCTCGAACTATTACGCCGGTGAACAAAACACTTAAAACCCTCCAGAGTTAATCTACTGGATAACGGGGTATCAATTAACTGGGTTTTAGTGCACTTCTACAAAGGCTTTCCGGTGACGGCAAAGCCAACTCACAACAGGAGTACTTACGTTATGAAAATGCTCTTAAGTAATAACAATGCTTGAATAAACTATCATAAGATTTAATAGAGGAATAAAGGCTTACGTTAACTTTAGTGTGAGTCTGTACTCAACACTAAACTCTTCAATGCTCAATGAAAACACTGGAAGTCTAGTCCTACAGCAATCAGATAAGGAATCTTCTGAAAAGGTCTGATGCTCTAAGATGCTCGTTAATATAGAACAGAAATAATGCAGGGGCAGGACACCAAAGCGTGTATCTTAAATACACCAACAAGCAGGATACATATATATAACAAGGGAGTGCAACAACTCTGTGACAGCACTAATAATAATAACCACTCAAAAACAGTACTTCCTTAGCCAACGGAACAGCCAAACTGGGTTGTGCACTATGCATCAACCTAGGCTAAAATAAGGCGTGAATAATTCCTAAAGCATACACAATGAAAGTTAATAAACACAATGCTGTCTTTCTCACTAATAAAGTCTAGCAGTGGCATAAAAGGTATCAGGAAACTAGGCAGAGCGCAAGCATGCTCGTAGCCTACTGTCTCCCCTTGAACAGATTTCCCTTATATTACGTTAAGTGACTTGGAGGCTCTCTTGGTAAGTCCAGATCTCTAGTATCTGGTCTTGCCCTGGCGCTCCACAAAAGTCAACAAAAATGAGGTAGGAAGCATACAGGTAAGAGTAGGCAAAAGCCCTTCACCTGTATACTGCTACACTCGCAAAGGAAAAATATGCACAAGGGTTACAGGCTACCTAGCTTCGTCGATGTTGTACAGGCTCTGACTTGCCACATACATAATTCAGACAATGACCAAAGATACCTTGCACTGTCTAGCATTAAATAGTAGGAAAGAACAACTCAATAATTAGAAGCACCCCAATACTATGATACCATTTGACTATGACTCTAATAATCCCTAAAGCTAGTGCAAACATATATGGAAAACAGGTGCTGGTAATACGACTGGCCGACTATGGAAGTCGTATGCAGAACCAGAAGGGATAAGTAATTGAATAAAGAGAGAAGTATGAAAAAGAAGAAGTTCAGAGAGAGAGATAGAAGTACAGGGGGTTAGATGGGGGGACAGATTGCAAAGGACATGTAGGACCAATACAAGCACGCTGTGCCAAGCTCTGCAGGAGAAACGCGGGCAGGAGCCCCCCAGCACTAACAAAGGCAGCAGCACCCAATCACAGACGACTACGTCATGAGGAACAGACGTCATATGACGCGTCAGGCCCGCCGGCCAATCACGAGCGTGGGAAACTCCTCCGAGCGAGGGAGGCACACGTACATACACACGCACATATTACCACCACGCTGCTTGCTCTCTTTCTCCCTACAACTTCACACAATGCATCTTATATTCTATCAATGATATAAAATGTTTCCAAGTGTCACAGACAAGAATAAAGACCACCACTGATCTGTCTGTGACAACATGAACTCTATGAAAGAAAGAACATCGTTCTACTATTATTGTAGCCCATATCACTGCCCTGGCGAGCGCTAGCGAGTTACGAGTGCATTCTGGCAAGCTGGCCAGCGTAACACCCCGCCCAAGATGTGGGACGTTTCAGCCTCAGGTGAACTCCACATCTGACCAGACAGAATGCCCACCAACCCCGCATCACCCAGCTACTCTCCCAAGTTGTGAAAACAAGGCACGATCACAAACATAAAACACTGCATTATAAACAAAAATCTGCACAACACTTCCCCAAAATAATAGCATCATAATAATTATATCACGCTCAACGAGCAAGCTTCACCAAGCCTAGCCTACTAAGACAACAACTCAGAGTGTCTTAGATTCTTGCTGTGATATACTGCACTTATATACTATCAAAAAGAAAGAGTTTTTATGTGAGGGTTTTATGTTTTTAATCGTGTTTTTGGCGGCATTGCACTACAGGGGCAAGCCTAATTTTTCTCCACTCTCAAACAAACACTGACTGAACGGCGAGGGTGCTCCTTAAGACATAACCTCCCGTGACAAACAATCAGCCAGAACATTATCAGTGCCCTTAACATGCCACACATCCAACTTGTGTTCCGGCAGCAAAACAACACCTGGCACTGATAAACTGCCCAGTCCATCACAAGACTGGCACTTCTCTTCGCTCTCTCCGGCAACGGGACCTGCCAATAACCTTTCACTATTTCTACCTTAGTGATCAACGAGGCAGCCCCGATGCGGTCTATGGTGTCGTCAACTCTAGGTTAGGTATAGGCGTCTGTCAGGGATGCTGCACCAACACTCTTGCAATCAACATACACACGGATCTTGCCACTTAACTCAGGTTGCAAAGTTACTGGCAACGACCACTCACGATATCCCTTATACCTCAGACCCTTTTCCAACATGTAGTCCAGCTCTGCTTTCACAACAGGCTGTCGAGCAGGATTTATACGGTAGGGAGCCAATTTGAGCCTTGCACTGTCTCCAGCCTCCATGTCGGATTCTACCCCGTACATCAGGCCTGGAGAATCAACAACCATGCGGACGTACTGCCACAGCCTAGTAAACAACTTCTCTTGACGCTTAGGAACAAGAGGTTGCAACTAATCTCGAAGAACAACATGCTCATTGCCCTCCCACAACCCAGCCGAGACGGCAGTTTCTACACTATAGTCTCCCTCCTTCTCCACCTTTGTCCCTAGAACAGCCAGGTCATGAGAGGGACCATCTGTAACACCTGTGCAGTCACTCCCATAGTTCATAATTGCTAAGGCTTCCTCACCGATACCGTACATGCTCACCCCCGCATTCCTTGCGACTACATCTGCCCACGCAGCATCAGCGCCTTCAGCGACATGGCCAGATACAGTCGGTCTATGGTAGGGCTGTTGCATATTACTAGGGCAGCATTGGGAGGCTATGCGACGACCGGGCGCATCCACTCCACAGCCAACCTAACCAATCTGCTCAATGTCCTGATTCTGGCCACCACCCTTATCAGCCATGGGTCGACCCTGACCTGACAACCATGCCAAAGCCTCGTCGCCCACCTTGAACCATTAAAACAACGAGGCCAACGGTTTACTCACACTCAAGTGACCTGTCAGCGGAACATCGTGCACCGCATGAGTTGCGAGGCCTGCGTGCTCGGCACAAACAGTGGGGTATGAACCGAGCGGGTGCTGGAGCGCTGCACACTGCTGCTCAGGCAGGTGCTCAAGCGCTTCCACAGCCACCTGGCTCGTGTCCCCCGCCCACTGCTCTGCCGAGACATGACAATCTCAACTTTCCTCCACCTGTGCCCCACTGCCCCCCTCTCCTTCTCCACCTTGGCCGCTGCAGACCAACACAGGGACAATAGGCTGCTCAGGTGGTTGCCTCACAAACTCCTTTAACAGGTTCACATGACATGCTTCCCCGTCCTCGCCGAGTTCAATAGCCCCGTTCCCACAACTCTCAAGACTAAGATCTTCTAGTTGTGCCTGGGAACTACTCTGTCACGGAGTGCCATCACGCCCTACCATGTCACTAGGGGGGACAGGTTCTGGGGCCCCTCCGGAGCTCAACATTGGGTCAAGTACCGAGTCACCAAGGAGTGTCGCTGGGTCCAAACTCTCAACCCGACCAGCCTTGACTTTCTCCTTCTGACCCTTCTTCCGCTGGTCTAAAACTTGGGTATTAGGCTGTGACACCTGAGCGGACCGAGATCTCTCGAGCCCCTCTTGCCCCTCCCTACTCGTGTCGGCCTCCCTCTCGGCAACGACTAAGGGTGGAACCTCGGAAGCAGGCACCGCAAATTCGTTACCGAGAAGGAGGTCGACCCCCTCAACTGGCAACTTCTCCACAACACACACATCCAACTCTCGTGTCACACCGTCCACCTCAAGCTCTACTCTGACCAGCGGGTAAGACCGCGTAGCGTTGATGGCTTGAACCACCACAACCCGAGCCGCATTAATAGGCTTGCCAGTGAAATTCTTAACAAGTGGCTGGGAAGCGCCCGTATCACGCAACAACTCAATCCTATGCTCCACACCAGCCCACCTCACAGTGCCGTGTCCCCTATGACCACAAAAAGCATCTCGGATGGGTGACGAGCTCTCCTGCTGCTTCTGCACCGACTGTGACTTCGCAACCGACATATTACCCCAGGTAAACGCGGAAGACCTCAAAGACACACCGATGTTCCTCACTAGTGACACCACTGCTGTAGGCGGTGTGCTCGGACATGAGCGCGCAATATGCCCCTTCTCATGACACCTGAAACACTCCACTTCGCTCATGGACTTCCTCTGAGGTGAGGAAGGGCCCTGGCCTCTCTTTAACGGGAAGGGTTTCGACTTGGGATTAACATTGGCAACAGTATTCTTAAATGGATAACCATTTGTGTCATTAATTCGGGGGGGTGGAGTGGTACGCCCCTTGTTAGCTGCCTCAGCTCTCTGTGCAGACCCGCACCCACGAATCAATGACAATCTGAGGTCAGCCATCTCAGCCGCCTCCTGTAGAGTTTTTGGTTGCTTTTCTTTCAGGTTAAGAGTCAAGTCACTGCCAGTACATTTAAAAAATTGTTCCAGCAATACTAATTGTTTTACTGAATCAAAAGTAGTTGCCTTCTCCGACCTCAACCAATTTTCAAATGCATCTGACAGCTCTCTAGCGTGTTCCTGGAAAGTACTCTCCTTTCTTTTTGGAACCGCCCTAAACTTCAGCCTATAGGTTTCTGGCTGTAGCTCATACGCCCTCAGGACAGCCTCTTTCAACAACTCGTAATTCACACAGGAATCTAGGGGCAAAGCATCGTACGCCTTGAGTGCTTTCCCCATCAATCGTGAAGAAACAAGGGCTGCCCACTTCTCCTCGGGCCATTGGTGCTCCTGGCACTTTTTCTCGAACCGGAGAAAAAATTCTGTAACTCCTAACTCATCAAACACTGGAACCAACTTTAGTAGATGCGACAGGGACTGGTCCTGGGCTCGACCCCCCTGGACGACCCGGTTCCTCGTCACCTCTACACAAGTTTTCTCTAGGTCAATACCGGCACAATACCTTGCAGACTCAGCCTGATACCTATACTTGCGCTCAGACTTTCGCTCCTGCTGCTCGAGCCCAGCTTCATGCTTTCGCAGCTCAAGCTCAGCCTGTCGCTCCTGCTGCTTAAGTTTGGCGAGCCCGAGCTGAAACAACATCTCGGAAGACAAACCCTGAGGAGGGGGTGCTCCTATTGGGGACCCACCCCGTGAATCACCTAGAGGCATACCCTACCGCCAGCGGGCATCGGCCCGCGCAAACGTACTCGGCTCCGGAGCCCGAGGGGGCGCCATGATAGGAGTCGAGTGGAATGGGGGCTGGGCCGAAGGTGCCCCAGCTCCCGCTCCACCCGAAGCCCCATGCACCCCATCGAGCACACAGGTAACCAGCTCACCTCTCGACAAACCGCTAGTACCGGGAAACCCTAAGACCGTGGCTACACACTGCAGTCCGTACCGGTCTAGCCCCGACACACGATCTGCTGACACAGGCTCCTCCAAAAAATCCGAGCATCCTCCTCATTTTTCACCACCCAAACGCCGTTTAACAACTCCACCTTCTCCACCTCCTCGCCTGCCTTTCGCACTGTGCCCTCACTATGCTCAGACCCGTCCAGTGACATGATGGAGTCAACAACAAAAAATCTCAAGTCAAGACAAAAGTAGCCAAACTTTCGCGTAGCTTTATTCACCAAAAAATATTCGAAGATGTTCTTGAGTGCAATACTAGGTCACCAAGAATTCCAACAAGTTCTATATATCCTCAAAACAATGTCTACTGCCAACAATGCGAGAAATAAATTCAACCCCAAATGGCAATAAGATTTCTGCAAATTCAGTTCACTATATACTGGTCTAAGGTCGCCATTTGTTACGACCGGCACTACGAAATAAACAAGGGCACTTAATAATGGACTAGATGATAGGCTATATCTGCAACAACGGTACGCTAATTACAAACCCTCGAACTATTACGCTGGTGAACAAAACACTTAAAACCCTCCAGAGTTAATCTACTGGATAACGGGGTATCAATTAACTGGGTTTTAGTGCACTTCTACAAAGGCTTTCCGGTGACGGCAAAGCCAACTCACAACAGGAGTACTTACGTTACAAAAATGCTCTAAAGTAATAACAATGCTTGAATAAACTATCATAAGATTTAATAAAGGAATAAAGGCTTACGTTAACTTTACTGCGAGTCAGTACTCAACACTAAACTCTTCAATGCTCTATGAAATCACTGGAAGTCTAGTCCTACAGCAATCAGATAAGGAATCTTCTGAAAAGGTCTGATGCTCTAAGATGCTCGTTAATATAGAACAGAAATAATGCAGGGGCAGGACACCAAAGCGTGTATCTTAAATACACCAACAAGTAGGATACATATATATAACAAGGGAGTGCAACAACTCTGTGACAACACTAATAAAAATAACTACTCAAAAACAGTACTTCCTTAGCCAACGTAGCAGCCAAACTGGGTTGTGCACTATGCATCAACCTAGGCTAAAATAAGGCGTGAATAATTCCTAAAGCATACACAATAAAAGTTAATAAACACGATGCTGTCTTTCTCACTAATGAAGTCTAGCAGTGGCATTAAAGGTATCAGGAAACTAGGCAGAGTGCAAGCATGCTCGTAGCCTACTGTCTCCCCTTGAACAGATTTCCCTTATGTTACGTTAAGTGACTTGGATGCTCTCTTGGTAAGTCCAGATCTCTAGTATCTGGTCTTGCCCTGGCACTCCACAAAGGTCAACAAAAATGATGTAGCAAGCATACAGGTAAGAGTAGGCAAAATCCCTTCACCTGTATACTGCTACACTCGCAAAGGAAAAATATGCACAAGGGTTACAGGCTACCTAGCTTCGTCGATGTTGTACAGGCTCTGACTTGCCACATACATAACTCAGACAACGACCAAAGATAACTTCCACTGTCTAGCATTAAATAGTAGGAAAGAACAACTCAATAATTAGAAGCACCCCAATACTATGATACCATTTGACTATGACTCTAATAATCCCTAAAGCTAGTGCAAACATATATGGAGAACTGGTGCTGGTAATACGACTGGCCGACTATGGAAGTCGTATGCAGAACCAGAAGGGATAAGTAATTGAATAAAGAGAGAAGTATGAAAAAGAAGAAGTTTAGAGAGAGAGATAGTAGTACAGGGGGTTAGATGGGGGGACAGATTGCAAAGGACATGTAGGACCAAGCACGCTGTGCCAAGCTCTGCAGGAGAAACGCGGGCAGGAACCCCCCAGCACTAACAAAGGCAGCAGCACCCAATCACAGACGAATACGTCATGAGGAGCAGACGTCATATGACGCGTCAGGCCCGCCGGCCAATCACGAGCGTGGGAAATTCCTCCGAGCGAGGGAGGCACACGTACATACACACGCACATATTTCCACCACGCTACTCGCTCTCTTTCTCCCTACAACTTCACACAATGAATCTTATATTCTATCAATGATATTAAATGCTTCCAAGTGTTACAGACAAGAATAAAGACCACCACTGATCTGTCTGTGACAACATGAACTCTATGAAAGAAAGAACATCGTTCTACGATTATTGTACCCATATCACTGCCCTGGCGAGCGCTAGCGAGTTACGAGTGCATTCTGGCAAGGTGGCCAGCGTAACAGGAACCACAACAAGTGGGGTAGGATTCCCGATATACTTTTAGGCCGCTGTCTTTTACTCATCCGGCCAAATGGACAGAGATACTACTCCGTCCCAATGAGGATAAATTCAGATCATAACCCCACAGAACAGCCACTCTTGTCACAGACTCCTACCCACTATATTATCAACAGTGCCGTGCTACGATAAAGAAGGGTGCAGTGACTGTACTAGGGAAAAACACCCGTTTCTTACTCCTCTTGTCATAGTGGGTCATCATTCTGTCCTGAGCAGTGAGCAGATGTTCCCTTGCCAGCTCAAGTGCCTGATGGAGTCGAGTCCGGGTCTTGCGCACCATCTCTAAGAGAGGCTCCGCATTATCAACCCGGCCACTCCATACCTCGTACATCACATCTAAGGGTCCCCGGATCCGGTGACCAAACACCAGTTAATTAGGGGAGAACCCTAACGACTCTGAGGGTACTTCCCGGATGGCAAATAGGACGAATGGGATAGCTACGTCCCATTCCTTCTCGTGGTCGTAACAGAACTTCTTTAAAATGGATTTTAGGGTCTGGTGGTGATGCTAGTTGTGTGTCTGTGGATGGTAGGCACTGGACAAGACCTGTGTCACGCCCAACTCCTTGAAGATAGATTTGAAAAGGTTGGAGGTAAAATTCACCCCGCGGTCAGACTGCACCTCACGGTGGAAACAATATCGAGTAAAGAAACCCAGGAGTTGCTTCATAATAGGCTTGGTTTGGCTAATAGATGTCGGAATAGCCTCAGGGTAACGAGTAGTGGCGTCCATGATAGTCAGTAAGTACTTCTTACCAGGGGAAGTTCGAGGAAGGGGACCAACCATGTCTATAATGACTCTAGTGAAAGGAGGGTCTACCACCGGTATGGGTATGAGTGGGGCTACCGGAATGGACTGATTCGGTTTCCCTGTCACCTGACATACGTGGCACCGCTGTAGGTACTCGGCTACTTCAGCACGCATCTTGGGCCACCAAAACCTGTACCTTAGGCAGTCCACGGTCTTTCTTATGCCCATATGACCTGCTAGGGGTGACTCATGGGGAAGCTGAATGAGTGACTGTCGGTACCCCACCGGCACTACCAGCTGAAATCGATCTCCAGCAACCTGCTCGGCATTCCTATTTGGAATCCACGACCGGTATAACACCTGCCCTCTAATCACAAAAGTCTCCGAGTCCTCCTCTGAACTCCTCTCCGCTCCCACATTCGCAAACAGGGGTATCAACGACGGGTCCTCCTACTGCTTTTCACACATTTCTGTAGCTCCAACAGAAGCTAAATGCGAACTCTGAAGGGAGGCCTCGGTAGAGGGACTAGTACCATCTCGGGAGCTAGTCACCTCTCTGGGGGTCGGATCCAGGGTCGGAAGAAATGCCTCAGATTCCTCATTATCCGACTCCCCCAACTCGGATACAGAAATAGGATGTTCATCCGGTGACCCATCATCCTGACTGTCGGTCCCGACATCCGTTATGTCCTCACACCCCTCCGGCTGTGCCAAGTGGGCCATCGACCAAGTCACAGCACATACTGGATACAGTCCTCACTCCTCCTCCGCCAAGTCTCCAGCCTCAGGCTGGGCAACGACCTTCTCCGACACCACCACTGGCGGGGGAAAGACACGCTCCCCGGCCAGTTCAGTGCCCAAGAGAAAGTCTACTCCGTCGACTGGCAGAGTGTCCACCACAGCGACCTTTGCAGACGCCGACGCCAGGGGACACTCCAACCTCACTGGCACCAAGTCGTAGCAAGCATCGGTGTTTACTCCCCGGCACACGACATACTCACCAGTATGAACCGAAGCCCCAGTGACATTCCGACACATGGACTGTCTAGCTCCAGTATCACGGAACACCGTCACTGGGTAGGACTTCCCCATGATCTCCACCACCCCTGGATGGATGAAGGCCTTACACCAGTCTAAGGCGGAGCTATTCACTGACCCCTTGGGGGAGCCGCCCGAGTTACCAGAGACTGGAGCCGCAGGTGTCAATTTCTCATAACACCCCGGCCCGCACCAAGCCTCCCTCGCATGCTTCCCTCTCCGCAGGTCAGACTCCTCAACCTGACTGGCCTCTACCACCAACGACACAGGGCGGCGGTTCTGGGAAGCCTTCCACTTCGGGCAATTAGGCTTGATATGCCCGGGCTCCTTGCAGAAGAAGCAAGTGATAGTTTTGGAGGCACCCTTGGACCTTCGTTCCAGCTTTGGCGACTTCTTCCCGGCTTCCGTCTGGGACGGAGTGGTATCTGGTGAGGCTGTTCCCTGTCCCGGCCATCTCCTGATCGGAACAGATCACCCCGTTTATCGGCACCCCGAACAGCCAAGACCCGATCATCGGCCCAGACGGCTGCCTCTGCGACAGTCCCAAACCGCTTTTCTCGGACATTTATTCCCAGGTCGCGCTCCGCATTATTAATGAAATGCTCCATTAAGACGAGTTGTTTAAGGTCCTCCAAGGTCTCAACTCTTTCACTGAAAAGCCACTTTTGGAGAGAGTCTCAAAGATAGCGGGCATACTCTACATGGGTGTCGTTGTGTCTCTTTTTGGCCCCCCGGAACATGAGCCGGTACGCTTCGGGTCTCAGTTCATAGGCCTTCAAGATGCGCCGCTTGACATCGTCATAATCCTCGAGCTCCTCATAGGTCATAGCATCGTAAGCTTCAAGGGCCTTACCCTTCAGGACATTGGCCACGAGGCCCACTCATCTCTCCCTAGGCCACCCATATTCTCGGGCCATCTTTTCAAAGCGAAGGAACCACTCCGTTACCTTCGCTTCGTCAAAGGCCGGAACGAGCTTGAGTGACCTAGTGAGCTTCACCTCGGCTGACTCTTCCCGATCCCAAACACCACGTCCACGACCACGGCCTCCTCCCCCCTCGGCCTCCACTCTTGTCCGCTCCAGCTCAAACTGTCTCTCCCTCGGTGCTCTAACTCTCTCTCTCTCTCTCTCTCTCTTCTCACTCAAACTCTCTCTCTTGTTACGATCCAGGTTCTGCAAGACACGGGGCTCTTCATCATTGGACTAGATAAGGCTAAATGCAACAACGGTAACACTAGTTCCAACCCCTGCCTTAAAGGTGGGGGCTCATGGGTTAAGATAAACATGGAATGATAATCGCCAAGCTGTACATAATTATCTTGCAAAATGCAATGGCACTGAACAAATTATTAACAATGATATAAAGGATTTTGTGGATCGTCTATACCGGGCCTGTGATGTCACAAGAGTGTAAGTCCACCATCCAGTCTAGGCTAAGGATACTGGTGTGACGTCACTATGACGTCACAGGCCCGGTATAGACGATCCGCAAAATCCTTTATACCCTTGTTAATAATTATTTAAGTGACATTGCATTTTACAAGATAATTATATGCAGGTTGGCGATTATTTGTCCATGTTTACCTCAACCCATGAGCCCCCACCTTTAACCACTGGAGAACAAAACACCTATACCGCCCTGAGTCGTGCCTGGACAACGAGGTATCCTATGACTTGGTAAAAGGTGCACACTATAGGCTGATGATCACTGAAGCAGCCTATACTCATACAACATACGATTACTTTATTAAAGTATACAAGGAAAAAGATAGATAGCGTAATTAAATCGCAGCAACGATTTAATAGCAAACTAGAAGAAGGATAATTAACGTTACGTTAAATAATCAGTAAACTGTCACTCCTGTCTGAAAGAAAGTGAAACAAAGAAAGTCCTAAAGCATCATGCCGGAATCTTCTGCAAAAGTCAGATGCAACTAAGAAGTACGTATCGGATTCTGAACTGTGTATTATTACTGTGGGAACATATATAGTGTAGGGACATACGGTGTTATCTGGCACAGGTGTAATTATAAAACAGTCGGCAGTCTAAACTCTAACCACAAAAAGATGTGCTTTCTCCCACCAAGCACAAGCCTGCTCTGGTTGGGTCTCTCAGAAACAATCACGACTTACTATAAACATAAGGAACAATAATGCTGCACACATATACACAATGAGATTATAAACCCTAATCGGGGGTCTGCCAGGTGGACGAAGTCTAGCAGGGCAGTCGTAGGCTAGGCTACCTGGGCCGAGCCACCTGCTCGGTAGCCTAGTGTCGTTCCCAAGTCTGTGCGCCTAGTTACATTAAATGACGGGGTGCTCTCTTGAGAGATCCAGGTCTCGTGTACCTGGTTCTCTCCTGGCTACCCTCCTAAGTCAAAAGCTAACGAGTTAGCACAGTGCTGGGTGGACTAAGCAAACGCCCTCACACCAACACAGTGCTAGGCTCTAAGGTACACAGACAAGAAAATTACCTAGGCCTCCGCAGGTATCCGGTACAGTTGCATAGGCTCAACGAAGTCTATGCTCATAGGAAACTGCAACCTGATAGCCTCTCCCCACTCTAGCATCGACTGACCTGGCAGACACCCAAGAAAATAAGGTTGGGGCAACACAATGAGTATGTCAAACCTCCCCAAGCCAAAATGGATAACCCTCTGATCCAAAATGCCTAACTACGTACATATAATATCTCTGAGAGCTCGCTGTATACAGTGACGGATATATGAAATCAACGTCCAGGGGAAGGGCAATTAATTAATAGTAGGATATACAGAGAGAAGGTAAGCAGTGGTAGAGAAAGTTCGCAATAGGGGGGTGAGGTGGGCTGATAGATTGTAAAGGGATGTTAGCGTTACAGCACTAAGAGGAGCTCTGAGGGAGACACAAGGACAGGAGCCCGCACCACCGTTCCAGGACCGCGGCCGCCAATCACAGACGACTACGTCACCAGCCAGCAGGGCTGCAGAAGGCGCCAGGAGCCACCAGCCAATCAAGGGCGCGGGAAAGCGCGCGAGCGGGAAAACACCTCGAGTGACGGAGGCAACACATACCTACGCACGCACACATTACCACCACGCTCGCGCTATTCTCTCTCTCCCTCCACAATGCATCTTACATTCTACTAACGATATAAAATACTTCCCGTTGTCACAGGTGAAAATAAAGAGTATTTCTGGACTACCTGTGACACTATGATGCACTAGGAAGAAACTAGAACTTAATCAATAACCTACAGCCCATAACACTGCCTGGGGAGAAGGGAGAATAGGATGGGGAGCCACGCTACCCCCTCGTGGTCGCTGGGGAGCTGACGTGCGTCACCCCCCCCCCCCCCCCCCCCCAAGATATTAGACACTTAACATTAGGCAAGTTCTGATATCTGAAATCGGCACACGTCACCTAACCTCCCCACCCCAGCACAATAATACAGCATATAGGTTTCACAAAAAAAAATTACTTATAAAATGAAACAAAACTTACATATTTACCCCCTCAACACAATAGCAAAACTTAAAATTGTTACGCTCCGAAAGCGAGTTCTACGAAACTCAGCCCATTAATAGCTAGTGCTTCAGCTGTAACAAAACATACTTAAATTTACTATAACAGAAAGAGTTTTTATGTTGAGTTTTAAATTTTATTGTTGTTTTTTGTTCGGCTTTAAATATATGTAGCCTATTTTCCTCCACTCTCAACACACACTGACTGAACGGCGATGGTTCTCCTGTAAACAAACCCTCCCGTGACAAACAATCAGCCAAAACATTATCAGTGCCCTTAGCATGCCACACATCCAACTTGTGTCCCGGCAGCAAAACAACACCTGGCACTGATAAACTGCCCAGTTCATCACAAGACTGGCATTTCTCTTCGCTCTTTCCGGCCACGGGGCCTGCCAATAACCTTTCACTAGTTCTACCTTCGTGATAGGCGATGCAGCCCCGAGGCGGTCTATGGTGTCGTCAACTCTCGATTAGGTATAGGCATCTGTCAGGGATAATGCACACACACTCTCGCAATCAACACACTCATTGATCTTGCCACTTAACACAGGTTGCAAAGTTACAGGCAACGACCACTCACGACATTCCTTATCCCTCAGACCCTTGGGCAATGGATAGGTGTCTGTCAGGGATAATGCATTCACACTGATCTTGCCACTCAACTCAGGTTGCAAACTCACTGGCAACGACCACTCACAATATCCTTTATCCCTCAGACCCTTCTTCCACATGTCATCTAGCTCTGTTTTCACGACAGGCTTTTTAGCAGGATTTATACGGTAGGGAATTAAACTGAGCCTCGCACTGTCTCCAGCCTCCATGTCGGATTCTACCCCGTACATCAGGCCTGGAGAAGCAACAAACATGCGGATGCACTGCCACAGCCTAGTAAACAACTTATCTCGCAGAACAACATGCCTAGTGCCCTCCCACAACCCAGCCGAGACTGCAGCTTCTAACCTGTAGTCTCCCTCCTTTTCCACCTTCGTCCCTAGAACAGCCAGGTCATGAGAGGGACAATCAGTACCACCTGTGCAGTCACCCCCATAGTTCATTATTGCTAAGGCTTCCCCGCCGATACCGTACATGCGCACCCCCGCATTCCTTACGACTACATCTGCCTGCGCAGCATCATCGCTTTTAGCGACATGGCCAGATACAGTCGGTCTATGGTAGGGCTGTTGCATTCGACTAGAGCAGCATTCGGAGGCTATGCGACGACCGGGCACTTCTATGCCACAGCCAACCACACCAATCTGCTCAAAGTCCTCCTTTTTACCACCACCCTTGGCAGCCATGGGTCGACCTTGACCTGACAACCATGTCCAAGCCTCGTCGCCCAACTTGAACCACCGAAACAACGAGGCTAACGGTCTTTCAACATTCACGTGACCTGCTCGCGGAACATCTTGCACCGCCTGAGTTGTGAGGCTCAGGGGCTCGGCACGACCAGTGGGGTATAAACCGAGCTGGTGCTGGAGCGCTGCACACTGCTGCTCAGGCAGATGCTCTAGCGCTTCCACAGCCACCAGACTTGTGTCCCCCGCCCACTGCTCCGCCGAGACATGAGAATCCATACTCTCCTCCACCTGTGCCCTACTGCCCCCCTCTCCTTCTCCACCTTGGCCACTGCAGACCAACGCAGGGACAGTAGGCTGCTCAGGTGGTTGCCTCACAAACTCCTCCAACAGGTTCACATGACATGTTTCCCCGTCCTCGTGTTTGATATCCCCGTTCCCACAACTCTCCTCCAACTGGGAACTACTAAGTCGCGGAGTGCCATCACGCCCAACCATGTCACTAGGGGTGACAGGTTCTAGGGCCACTCCAGAGCTCATCTCTGGGTCAAGTACTAAGCCGCTAAGGAGAGCTTCTGGAGCAAAACTCACAAAACTCCCAGCTTCAGCTTGCTCCTTCCGACCGTTCCTCCGCTGGTCTGAAGACTGAGACAATGGTTGTGACTGAACTGACGCGCGAGAACGGGTGACTGCACAGGCCATCTGTTTAAGCTGACACCTCTCGACCTACTCCCGATTCTCCCTATTAACGTCGGCCGCCCTCTCGGCAACAACTAAGGGTGGAACCTCCGAAGTGAGCACCGCAAAGTCGTTGCCCAGAAGGAGGTCGACGCCCTCAACTGGCAAGCTCTCTACGATCCCAACATCAAGTTCACGACACACACCATCCACCTCCAGCTCCAACCTAATCAACGGGTATGACCTGGTAGCATTGATCCCCTGTACCACAACAACCCGAGCCGCGTTTATAGGTTCGCCTGTGACATTTTTAAGAAGTGTCTGTGATGCCCCAGTGTCACGCAACAATTTGACCTGATGTTTAGTATTCCCCCAGCTCACAAGCCCACCCCCTCGATGGCTGCAAAAAGTGTCTTGGACAGGTGTCGAGCCCTCCAAACCCTTCTTCACAGGCTGTGTCCCCGCAACTGACGACCTACCCCGGGCAGGCGCAGAAGAGCTCAGAGACACCCCTATGTTGCAAACCAAAGACACAGGCTTAGCAGGATTATTACTCGGACATGTACGTGCAAAGTGACCCACCTCCTGACATTTAAAACATTTCACTTCACCACTAGACTTCCCCCCTTGAGGTGGTGGGGAAGGGCCCTGCCCTTTTGAAAACTGGACGGTTTTGTGTTTGTAGTTATAATGGGTATCATTGCTTTTACTTTTTACAGTGTTATTTTGTTCTTCATTGACTCTGGGGGGTGGAGTGTTACGCCCCTTGTTACCTGTCTCACTACGATGAGCAGACCCACACCCACGAATCAAAGAAAGCCGGAGGTCAGCAACCTTAGCTGCCTCCTCTCCGGTCTTAGGGCATTTTTCCTTCAGGTTTTATGTCAGGTCGCTGCCCGTGCACCGGAAGAACTGGTCCAACAAAAATAACTGCTTAACCTGATCAACTGTTGTCGCATTCTCAGACCGGAGCCAGTTCCCCATAGTGTCAGTCAGTTCCCGGGCATATTCAAGGAAAGAGCTCTCCTTGCTCTTTTCAAAGCCCCGAAATTTCAACCTGTAGGTTTCTGGTTGCAACTCATAGGCCCGGAGCACAGCCTCCTTTCACACCACATAGTTAGTACAGTCCTCTAATGACATCGAGTCATATGCCTTGAGACCTTTCCCAACAAGCTTTGATGATACAAGGGCTGCCCACTTAATCTCCGGTCACTCATGCTCCCGACACTTCTTCTCAAACCGTGCAAAAAACTCAGTCACACCAGACTCATCGAACACAGGGACTAATTTAAGCAAATGCGATAAAGACTCAGACCCACGATTCCCAGAACCGAGATGCCGCCCTGTTGTCTCCACCCTAGATTTCTCCACATCCATCTCAGCACAGTACCTAGTTGCTTCAACCTGCAACTCTGCCTCACGGCATGCTGTCCTCTCCTCAGCCTGAATCTTAGCCATCTCAACTTCACGCTGGATCTTAGACATCTCCGCCCTCTCCTCAGCCTGAACCTTAGCCATCTCAACTTCACGCTGGATCTGAGCCATCTCAACTTCACGCTGGATCTGGATCTTAGCCAACTCCAGTTGCAACAACATATCAGCAGTCAAACCCTGAGGGGGAGGAGCAATTATAGGAGACCCACCCAGTGGCTCACCCAGGGGCAAACCACGCTGCCAGCGACTATCAGATTGCGGAAGCGTGCCAAGGTCTGGTAACTGAGGGGGCGCGATAGGAGTAGAGTGGAAGGGAGGCTTGGATAAAGGCTCCCAAGCCCCCGCTCCACCCTGCAACCCACTGCCACCACCCAACACACAAGCCACCAGGTCACTCTTAGACATGCTGCCAAAGCCGACACGCCCCAGGACCGTGGCCAAACAACGCAGACCATAGCAATCAATCCCCTCCAACCGACTCGCTGTTACTGGTATCTCCACAAACTTCCTCGCATCAGCCTCACAATTAATAACTCTGATGCCATCATTAAATTCCTGCTGCTGCTCAACACCCGTAGGCTGTACTGTCTGATTATCCCTGTTAACTGAGCTGTTGCTAGACATGGTGTATATATACTGAGAAGTGCACAAGTTTATATAAAAAATAAAAGTATCTATAATATCTTATGCAAGCACCTATTCACTTAAAGTTATCTGAAGCCTCTTTATGTGTTATACTGCTTGCCAAAAAAAATCTGTGTCCACTGTATTCCTCAATAAAAACAAATTACAGTATTTCTTAAGTTCACAAAATCCTAAGCATGGTCGCCATTTGTTACGATCCAGGTTCTGCAAGACACGGGGCTCTTTATCATTGGACTAGATAAGGCTAAATGCAACAACGGTAACACTAGTTCCAACCCCTGCCTTAACCACTGGAGAACAAAACACCTATACCGCCCGAGTCGTGCCTGGACAACGAGGTATCCTATGACTCGGTAAAAGGTGCACACTATAGGCTGATGATCACTGAAGCAGCCTATACTCATACAATATATGATTACTTTATTAAAGTATACAAGGAAAAAGATAGATAGCGTAATTAAATCGCAACAACGATTTAATAGCAAACTAGAAGAAGGATAATTAACGTCACATTAAATAATCAGTAAACTGTCACTCCTGTCTGAAAGAAAGTGAAACAAAGAAAGTCCTAAAGCATCATGCCGGAATCTTCTGCAAAAGTCAGATGCAACTAAGAAGTACGTATCGGATTCTGAACTGTGTATTATTACTGTGGGAACATATAAAGTGTAGGGACATACAGTGTTATCTGGCACAGGTGTAATTATAAAACAGTCGGCAGTCTAAACTCTAACCACAAAAAGATGTGCTTTCTCCCACCAAGCACAAGCCTGCTCTGGTTGGGTCTCTCAGCAACAATCACGACTTACTATTAACATAAGGAACAATAATGCTGCACACATATACACAATGAGATTACAAACCCTAATCGGGGGTCTGCCAGGTGGACGAAGTCTAGCAGGGGAGTCGTAGGCTAGGCTACCTGGGCCGAGCCACCTGCTCGGTAGCCTAGTGTCGTTCTCAAGTCTGTGCGCCTAGTTACATTAAATGACGGGGTGCTCTCTTGAGAGATCCAGGTCTCGTGTACCTGGTTCTCTCCTGGCGACCCTCCTAAGTCAAAAGCTAACGAGCTAGCACAGTGCTGGGTGGACTAGGCAAACGCCCTCACGCCAACACAGTGCTAGGCTCTAAGGTACACAGACAAGAAAATGACCTAGGCCTCCGCAGGTATCCGGTACAGTTGCATAGGCTCAACGAAGTCTATGCTCATAGGAAACTGCAACCTGATAGCCTCTCCCCAGTCTAGCATCGACTGACCTGGCAGACACCCAAGACAATAAGGTTGGGGCAACACAATGAGTATGTTAAACCTTCCCAAGCCAAAATGGATAACCCTCTGATCCAAAATGCCTAACTACGTACATATAATATCTCTGAGAGCTCGCTGTATAATACAAAGGAGTACAAAGGAGTACAAAGGAAATCAAGCAACAACATATCTAGTGACCCTTCTAGGTTGCTTGTCCTCCAAAACACTGAGGATCAAGTGTCCAAACAGTGGTTTAGAGTGGGTAAGGGAACATTGGAAAGGGAATTACTGCCCTGGAACTAATGTCCGTGGCAGGATTAGGAAGTTAGTAGTGGACAGATGGGTTAGTAACTGAGGGGGGGGATAAAATAAAGTTATTCATTTACAAACGCAGTCAGTCGCGGGTTTGATGCGAGATATTTGTCTAGGCGGAGTTTAAATGAATCAACGGTGATGCAGTCTATAACGTTTCGGGGAAGCCCATTCCACAAGTTGACAACTCGATTGAAGAAGAAATTCTTAGATTCGTGTGAGTTAAAAGATTTACCAATAATTTTGCGACCGTTTCCCCGCGTGTAATTAGATTGGTCGATAGTGAAGTACTTACTACAGTTCATATTGTCGATGCCTTTGATGATTTTGAACACTTGAATTAAGTCACCTCTTAATCTGCGCTGGGTTAAAGGAAATAGATTTAATTCTCTAAGACGCTCTTCGTATGGTTTGTTCTTTAGGCTAGGTATCATTTTGGTAACTCTACGTTGAACTCGTTCTAGCTTGTTTATATCTTTTTGGTAATAAGGGCACCAGGATTGAACGCAGTATTCCAGAAGAGGGCGGACTAAGGAATTGTAAAGGGTTAGGATAACTTCTTTGGATTTATGCTCAAATGACCTGCCTATAAAGCCAATTATTTTGTTTGCCTTCTTAACAACTTCTGAACATTGTTAACTCGGTTTTAGGTTACTCGATATTGTTACTCCCAGATCGGTTTCTCTGTGACGGATATATGAAATCTACGTCCAGGGGAAGGGCAGTTAATTAATAGTAGGATATACAGAGAGAAGAAGGTAAGCAGTGATAGAGAAAGTTCGCAATAGGGGGGTGAGGTGGGCTGATAGATTGCAAAGGGATGTTAGCGTTACAGCACTAAGAGGAGCTCTGAGGGAGACACAAGGACAGGAGCCCGCACCACCGTCCCAGGACCGCAGCCGCCAATCACAGACGACTACGTCACCAGCCAGCAGGGCTGCAGAAGGCGCCAGGAGCCACCAGCCAATCAAGGGCGCGGGAAAGCGCGCGAGCGGGAAAACTCCTCGAGTGAGGGAGGCAACACATACCTATGCACACACACATTACCACCACGCTCGCGCTATTTTCTCTCTCCCTCCACAATGCATCTTACATTCTACTAACGATATAAAATACTTCCCGTTGTCACAGGTGAAAATAAAGAGTATTTCTGGACTACCTGTGACACTATGATGCACTAGGAAGAAACTAGAACTTAATCAATAACCTACAGCCCATAACACTGCCTGGGGAGAGGGGAGAAGAGGATGGGGAGCCATGCTACCCCCTCGTGGTCGCTGGGGAGCTGACGTGCGTCACACTCTCTTCTCGCTCAAACTCTCTCGTTCTCTCCTCATACTCTCACTCTCTCGCTCTCTCCTCCATCTCCATCTTCTTCATTTGCATTTGGAGGAGAGACTCTCTTAAGATTCCTGGGACAAAGTGGGTGGAGTGATGGACCCGTGGAGTGGTATAAAGCACAGGGCTGGGACGAATGGCCGACATACCAGGAGGAACACCGACGGAGACGGGAGGAGCCCTATCTCCCCCATAGCCGCCCTCGAACGTTCTGTGTTCCGCGATATCGCCGGTGTAAATTGGGGCACCCATAGAGGGGATAGGCACCTCTTGGGAGACGAGACTGCCCACACTGTTGGACCGGCTTGGCCGCTCTGGCAACTCCGCCCCTACCTGGTGGGTAACCTGTCCGCCAGTTGGGGTCACACCCCGCTGGACCAAGTCCTCCACAAAGCGCTCACACGCCCCCCTGGTCAACCCCGATGAATCCCCACGAAAGAGCGAGCACAGTAACCCTAATTCATCGGCAGTCCGCTCCTCAATCTGCTGCAGGTCCGGTTGGGTGGCCAAAAAATCACAGACATCCTGCTCGGTCAGCAGATGAAGCGGATCCTGTACATTGTTCTCCATTATGAACACACACCGCTTACACAGCTCAAAACAAGCAAGTTCTTTCTTCCGTAACCCCAATTAAACACTGAATTGATCCTGGCAAGGTTGCCACTGTCACAAATCGAGAGTACTGTAAAGAAGGACCCAGGCCTGCCTAACGGTAACACAATACTTTCTCTATAACCCTCAGTATCCCTGATCGTGAACAGACACTACTACACATAGCACTACTGGGTCCAGGCTCTCTGGAACCACAACAAGTGGGGTAGGATTCCCGATATAATTTTAGGCCGCTGTCTTTTACTCATCCGGCCAAATGGACAGAGATACTACTCCGTCCCAACGAGGATAAATTCAGATCATAACCACAGAACATCCACTCTGGTCACAGACTCCTACCTACTATATTATCAACAGTGCCGTGCTCTGATCAAGAAGGGTGCAGTGACTGTACTAGGGAAAACCACCCTGTAACGGTTACCTCTATAAGAGGCCACCACCCCTCCTCTATTACAGTATGTCACCCTGCCGTGATCAAAAGCACCAGCCCAAAATAGAGAATTGTTGCAACACAGTTCCAGGTGATTGAAATGTGAACACAAAAACTAGGGTTGGATCACACTGGTCGAGGACTCCCTCGGCCACTGGACCAACAAAAGAATCACAAGAAGAAAATGACGGTAAAGGCATATAGAAGTAGAACACCGCAACCAGGCAGTCCGATACGAAAATAATAGTATTTCCTAATTGAACTCTCACAATCACAACCCCCTTCACTGGTTCACAATAGTTAGTCTAATACGGGTGGACCCTTGCAACAATAGTCTAGTTAGGCTATGGCATCAACAAAAATGGTGAACAATAACAGTGTTGGCCCGTACCCGGAGGTACAGTCCCGGACAGATGAAACAGCAACACCTCGTCCACCCGCTATGTGGTGAGGGGCTCTGCGGATTTGGTAACACTGGCAGGAGGTGGGAGGGATGTGGGTTCGTGGGTGATGAGGGGAGGTATGTGGGGGGTTTAGGGGGGAATTGGGAGGGTGAAGAGGCAGCAATCATGGTGTGGCTGGTGGGAGGGGGCAAACAAGTGACAGGGTAGGGGAGAGCAGACTGTTAAATTTGTTAAATGTAGCATACAGTGATATTGTAGGTGTGTGTAATTTAAAATCCTGTGGGAGTAGCTTGTTCTATAGGAAAATTTGCTTGTCACTCTGTTCTTCCCTACCCGGTCACTCGTTTACCCCCTCCCACCAGCCATACCATGATTACTGCCTCTTCACCCTCCCACACTCCCCCCTAAACCCCCCACATCCCTCCCCTCATCATCCACCCACATCCCTCCCACCTCCTGCCAGTGTTACCAAATCTGCAGAGCCCCATACCACACAGCTGGTGGACGGGGTGTTGCTGTTTGATCTGTCCGGAACTGTACATAAACGGATACCGAAATAATAGCGGCACACGAAAAATACGGCACAAATACTATCTGGGTGACCAGGTGTTAATTACTTAATAACTGACTCACTAAGTTAAACTTTAGATTAAGCAGTGAATTATGAAACTGAGCAAACAATATGCATTAGGTTACTAACCATTGATAGTATTAATTATTAAAATGAGTACGCAAGGAAGAAAACATATGGCTGCACCTGAAGGGGTTAATTAAATAAAGGGGGTACGACAAAAATACACTCAGCTATACTGGGACTATACTCCCAGGCCGGTGACAGCTCTCTATATATCCGTGGCAGTAAAATATCCTGGTATGAGGGTATATGGTGTAAATCCAGGGACACAAGACGTGAGCTATTATCACTATCACAGCCGAGAATACAGTGAGGAACTGTTCAAGCCTGGCCATACAGCAAGATGATGGGCTAATCCATTACCAGGTAGGGGAGTTCCTCTACACCAAATGAAACCACTTTATACATCACCTTATTCACTACCCACAAGCACTATACTCATATACAGCCCTTAATCTGTCCGCAATGATATTAGATAGCAAGATATTACTCCGTAAGTAATATCGATGAATTATAAGGATATAACAATAAGTGCCGCAAATAAATAAATTAGGTTAGTGTTAAAATATCAAGGGAGATCCGATGAAAGATAAAGGAGGTAGAAAAGACGTCCTTTCTAATCTGACTAGAAATATCCAGATATACATCAGGTATAAATACATAGGTTGGTTACAGACACAATATATGGGAATGTAGTACCTGTACGTCTGGAAAACAATAATTTTGTCATAACCTCACAGGAGGAATTACACGCTCCTGTGACAATATGTATTACTGTACTTCCACAGAAATATTATCGTAATGTGTTGAGGATGTTAGGATCCAAACTATTTTGCAATCTCTCTTGGAAATTTTGTCTCCTTTACTCTTCATATGAACCTAATTTTTGTATTGGACGTTAGTAAACTAAAGTATTTTTTGATACAAATGTTGAATTCTAGCATGTAATGTGATTATGTTAGGTTGTTTATGGTGGGCAACCTCACTAAACTTAGCTTAACATTATTAATATTGCTTTTGATTGATTAACTCCAATAATTGTTATTACTTGAAATATGTTTGCATTTCTTAGCTATATGCACTTCATTAAGCTAACATAGGATTCATTAAGTATTTTAATAATAACCTCAGTTATCGTTTGGGGCAAACGATAATTGAAGAAGAAAGTGTTCTGGATGATTAGTATATAATAAGATAATTGTATAATGATGTAAGGCATATCAAGCTTCATATCAATTAATGCAAACTGATACAATGTTGGTATCTACTGTATGTTAATTTTAGCGAAAAATGAAGGTCAATATATGTGTGAAATTGTAAATAAAGGCTAAGTGAATTAATAATATTTATTTAAGGTGATTTCAATGTTTACCACTGTCAATGGCTCTCCTCTCATTTCACTAACCATCTTGGTGACCTAGCTAACATATTTTCTAGCTTTATTAACCTAGATCAGTTAGTTCAGCACCCTACTCGTACCCCCGATTGTCTTGAAGATTGGTCCAACAAACTTGACTTATATCTAGCTTCTATTCCTTCTGCTAACACTGCTATTTGTAATTAGGAGGAAGCATGCAGACAGTACCGAAGCCTTCAAAGTTATCCTTTTTGAATAATTATGTTTTCTTTTCTTTTTTTTTTGCCTGGAATTTTGCCGATCATGTTATTCGGCTTTCATCAATAACATAATTATGTAATGAACTTTCTAACTCGATATTTTCCACAAACTTTCTGGCATCTAGCCAAAAACCTAGCCACCAATTTTACTTCCTGATCTTTCCCTCCTCTTTTGTACTCCGTCATTTCTTCCTCAAACAAACCTGAACTATTCGCTCAAACTTTTGCTAAAGACTTATCCTTGGATGATTCCAGTGTTATTCCTCCCTCTCTCTTACTTATGTCTAATACCCTAATCTCTTCTAAGGATGCACTTTCTGCCTTCTCCTGGCTTGCTTAATAGAAAGATGGCATACGGACCAGATGGAATTTCTCCTGTTGTACGCAAAAACTGCTTGTGCTGACTCCCTACCTAGGCAAACTCTTCCGTCTCTGTCTTTCTTTTAACATCATTCCCTCTTGTTGGAAGTATGCTCCCATTCAACCTATCCCAAAGAAGGGTGACTACTCTCAACCCTCTAACTAATGTTATTGCTCTCATCTCTTGCATCTCTAAAGTTTGTTAGTCTATTCTTGCATCCAAATGTAATTTATCTTCTCATAATCTACGTTCAGATCGCCAATATGGTTTCCTTAATTTATAAGCTGTGCAGCTATGGTATTTGAAAGTGCCCGCCATGTGCAAGTAATTTGCTTCATTCCTTACAAAAATTGTCAATTTACCATATATATAATTAATACTTATCCATATGTGCCTATTTTACTTTTAATATGAACATAATATTATGAACATTGGAAAGCAATAAAACAAGTGGTAACGACAATTGGCAGGCGAAAATTGTATATTTTAGCCCCACTGTCGTAATCTGACCTTGACCGGCCAGAGAGGAACACCCTCCCTCTCTTGTGTCTAGCATGGTACTGAGACTCAAAGGGAGCTGTCAGACTGGATAAGAGGGTCGGAGATACACTCGTCTATCCTCCGCCCTCTCCCCCACCCGTCCTCGCTCAAAAATACTCGATAAATAACAGAAATAATAGGGAAAATAACGAATAATTGAAGAGGGGGGAAAAGGGGGGGGAGGTTGGGTCACATGTGTAGGAGTGGTAGCACGTAATGGAGGGGAATTATCTCCCCTAATCACAAATTGCTTTATTTTGAGTGCCACTTGGGTGTTTTAAAAGTTTTCTTTTAGGCCTTGGATCTTAAGAGTCTGGCCGCATTCGCCCAATAGAACCTCTTAACCCACTGAGCCCATTATAACCCATTATAACTAGCTGGGAGCTAGTTATAAATAAATGTACCACCAGGGACCAGCAGATTTTGATTTTTTTTCCCCCCAGAAACAATAGCGAATGGGTTAGGAATGAAGGAAAAACCAAAAACCAAAACAAATAAAAAAGGTCAAAAAGGGGTCCTACGGAGCCCCTGAAATTCGATTTTACAAGAGTAAAAAATTGAAGGCAACAACCCCCAAAAACCATGTTTTTGCGCGCTCACGTGCACGCGGTTGGACTTTGAGAGTTTTCAACCATCGGCATGGTTGCGTGGGATACTTACACAGTTCCCATACAAATCTGAGGCGCCATAGTACCGGAGTAATTAACACTGACGCAACGTATGTGATGCTGGGGTTTAGCATTACATACATTGCCGACGCACTGTTTGCGTCGCTGGGGCTCAGTGGGTTAAGAGATTGGCTGCAGTCCCTGGGTTAAGGGCTGCTGTACTGGTGAGCTCTCTTATCTTACTAACTCCTAGTAATCCTCCTGTCGGGACTTTGGTGAGACCTTTTCGATTGCGCTAGACATATCGAAAGCCTTCCATAGCGTATGGCACACATCTCAAATTTCTAAACTACCCTCCTTCGGTTTCTGTCTCTCTATTTGTGCCTTTGTCTTTAATCTCGTTTCTGGCTGTTCCATAGCTGTAGTTGTGGATGGTTATCACTCAGTTGCTCAACTTATCAACTCTGGTGTTCTTTAGGGTTCTGTTCTGTCTCCAATACTTCCTAGATCTTTTGTATTTAACACAGCTTTTACAAAATTCAACATAGTAGACTCACAATTAAACACTACTGCTTCTCTTATTAACCCTTATTTAGCGGGGTCGGACTTAAGTCCGATACGAAAAAATTGGACTAAATGGCGGGGTCGGACTTAAGTCCGTGGGCGTATTCCCGCCCTAATTTAGGTGGAAAGCGAAACTTGGTGGTCAGGCGGTGTACTACAAGGGCCCACCCACACATCCCCACTGCGTGACCGTGACTAAGTGACCCTCAAGCAGCCATAATGGAAGGTCAAGATTTGCCCGTGTTCGATTCGGTGGCCGCCATCCCTAGTGCGTCGCGCCACCCTACTAACCACGCCCGGCTTACCACCCAGGAACTAGATATCATGCTGAACTCTTCAGAACTTTCTAATAAGCTGTTGGATGAAACCGTCGAAGGTCTGGGTGAGAGTTTTGGTAGTGTGGATGACTCGGAAGACGAAAATAACCCGATCATAGGCTTTCACCCCAAGCATAATTTGCGTGGGGTGGATGTTGTGGTTGATATTGGACAGACCCTTGAGCAAATTGGAGACGTTCCTGACGAAGAACATACTGGTGTGGGTGTTGGTAAGTACAATGTATATTTTATAATTGCTTGAAAATGTGATTGCAAGCATTTTATCACCTTACGAGCGGCTGGTGGAGTATATTTCACTGTGCCGCCCAGCGGGTTTTTTTTTTTACCCTAAATGGGGTTGTTCCGTGCTCTTTTTCATGCATAAACAAGACCCAGAGCGTAATACAAGTATGTATCCTGAAAGTGCGTAAATTGAGCTTTCCAATGACACCCGAACCATCCTTTTACGATCACTGGTTGTCTTTCAACGATCGTAAAACACGAGTGAAAAACCCTAAAATACGGTAATTTCCTTATATAATTCCCTGTGTGGCGAGCGGTCTTGAGGTAATTTATGCTCCTAATCACCGCTCCGCTCTCTCTCAGAGCACATTACGTCCTCAAAATTGCACTCTACAAGAAATTTCCTTTGCATTTTATAGCGTATTATTTGTAGGCCGTTCGGTAAATTTCTTACGGTAATACAAACAACGAAAGATTGAATATTTGTGCTTGGCATTATATGATTGTGGGGAACAGATGTAGGCCTACCGTATATATTATGTTTTCATATATATGATACATGTGTAACATTTTTATATTATCACGACTCTCTCTCTCTCTCTCTCTGTCTCACTCTCTTTGTTTGTACTCCTTTGTACTCTCTTTGTCTGATGTAGGCCAGGGCACGCCCCTAACTAATCTCTTCCCTCTCAGGGGAAATCACACCTAGCAGATGTTTTTGACTTCCCCTCTCTCTCTGTCATTCTCTTCTTCTCTGGGTCTACATATACTGCATTTGACATTGAAATTGCTTGAGAGTTTGATTGCAAGCATTTTATAGCGTATTATTTGCAGGCGTTCGGTAAATTTCTCACGATAACCAGGGTGTATGGTACATTTCTCACGATAATACAAGCAACAACGAAGCTTGGCGAAGATTGTGGTCTACAATATACCTTTTTATAATTGCATGTGACCTTGTAATTGCTTGAAAGTTTGATTGCAAGCATTTTATAGCGTATTATTTTCAGGCGTTCAATAAATTTGATAAATATATCAAAATAAGTCCTGTGGGACTATGAAATAGCTATTATTGGACAAGGACAATATTTTGTTCATCCCTCCACTGGAACATCAACAACAATGTCAACAACGTATCACCGTCGGCAATCGTAAGATTCAGAGTCGTAAAGATTCCAGGACGAGCTCAATAGAAAATGAATGAATGAAATGAATGAGTGTGCAGTACTGCCAATACGTATAGCGACTTCCGCTAGATCTAGAGACCTTTACTTCGATCTAGCAGCAATGACTTACACTAGCGGTTTTGTTTTGAAATTTCAGAACAATTTCGAAGTGATATTATATGGATTTTGCCAATTCATATTTCTAGTGGTATTTATCATGTCTTACATCTAACAATACATGCTAGCGGATTTAACTTCAATTGGTAACCCTCCCGCTCGAGTCGGCTCCAAGAAAATCGATAATGGTGGCACTTTAGTAAACAGGTGATAAACAAAAACGCATGCGGATCGGTTTGGTGTATCGGTATTATGGTAAGTTGGCTACCTACTATTGTTTATACGATATAGTAAGTAATGATAATGATTAGTATATATTATATATAAAACAAAAACAAAATTCCTGCAAAGCAAGCGAAACAGAGAGAGAGAGAGAGAGAGAATGCAGAAATTTAACTGAAGAAAGAGTGAAAAAGATATAATAATACAGAAATATTACAAGCAAATAAATGAAATAGAGGGATTAGTTAGAGAAAATAATAATGAGAAATACATAATACGGATGAGGAAGAGGGGAAGCGAGCGAGCCAGAGAGAGAGAGAGAGAGAGAGAGAGAGAGAGAGAGATACAGGAGTGAGAGAGATTAGAGAAAATAGAGAGATTGCAAGCATTTTATAGCGTATTATTTGCAGGCGTTCAGTACATTTCTTACGGTAATACAAACAATGAAAGATTGAATATTTGTGCTTGGCATTATATGATTGTGGGGAACAGATGTAGGCCTACCGTATATATTATTTTTTCATATATATAATACATATGTAACATTGTTATATTATCACGACACTCTCTCTCTCTCTTGTCTCTTCCTCTCTGGGTCTACCTATAGCCTACATTTATAATTGCATGTGACCTTGAAATTGCTTGAGAGTTTGATTGCAAGCATTTTATAGCGTATTATTTGCAGGCGTTCAGTAAATTTCTTACGGTAATACAAACAACCAAACAACGAAAGATTGAATATTTGTGCTGCACATCCCTCATACGAAATACCATTCCCACCGTATAGAGAGAATACAGAAACTGAACTGAAGAAAGAGTGAAAAAGATATAATAATACAGAAATATTACATGCAAATAAATGAAATAGAGGGATTAGTTAGAGAAAATAATAATGAGAAATACATAATACGGATGAGGAAGAGAGAAAGGGATCACAAGAGAGGGAAAGCGAGCGAGCCAGAGAGACAGACAGGAGTGAGAGAGATTAGAGAAAATAATAATGAGAATTACATATACGGATGAGGAAGAGAGAGAGAGACAGAGCGCGCGAGAGAGGGAAAGCGAGCGAGCCAGAGAGAGAGAGAGAGAGAGAGACAGACAGACAGACAGGAGTGAGAGAGAGAAAGAAAGAGAGAGAGAGAGAGAGAGAATACAGAAATAAGGAGAAATAAGAGAAAAATAAGACCGATTACCCAAGGAATAGTAGAAGCGCAAGAGGCCGAAGTCTGGCCAAAGCGAACGCAACCGAACGCGCCCGGGAAATAGACCAAAAAAGTACCTCCTCTTCCTCACCTCTTTCCACCCTCCACACTCATTCATAACATCCATTCATAGACTTATATGGGGAGACGAAGAGTTGCTCTTTCCAAAAATGATAGTTTCGTTCGCATTGGAGCCATAGTAACGGCGCTAGGGCGAGTGAAATTGAGCGAATATTTCGGGATTATGCCCGCTGAGCGGTACAGTGTAAAATACCTTACCACACGCTAAATAAGGGTTAATACTGAGTGGGATGATAACAATCTTGTTTCCTTTATTACAAATAAAACTAAATACATTCAGTTCACTAATAGACATATTACTTTCAATAAAACAGACATACCATCTACTCCAGTATTGACAATCTTGGTGTATCCTTTTGTGCTATCCTTATTTGGACATCTCACGTTAGATCCAAAGTTAGATCTTTACCGAGTTAGTGATGTTTCACTGACGAACCACTAGCTATATACAGTAGAAGTCAGTGCCTTCACAGCTTGAGTATTGCTCGTCTTTGTGGAGTGGATGTGGAGAGGTGGTGCTTAAGGGAGGATGGTTGATTTTTATGTCCCACCTTCTCCCTCCTGTTCAGCCCCATTAATTTTCGGATTATAAGATGTTTGTTACATTAGTTTGGCGAGTCTAAGACCTTTCACCCCATTTCTTTGTCAATATTAGGACCTTTCGTGCCATTTAAGTGTCGATTTTATTCTGGCGAGTGATAGCAAGCCTGTATTTTTTGGAGGAACCATTCTTTGGCTGGGATATTATTCTACCGAAAAATGTACAAATTTATCTTGAGAGGGGGTCTTGGTGGTGTTTTTTCAAGTTTGGTGGAGGTCTAGGGAGGAAACTAAAGAAATAATAAAAAAGATAAATAAATAAACAAATAAATACGCCCATCTCCCCTTAACTCTTACTGTACCAGATGGTATTACTATAAATGTACCCTCCGGTACCAGGCATTGTGGCCAAAATGGCTTCAGAGTCAAGAGGTAACACCCTCTCGCCCCGAAAGTTGGAGGATTACTGACCCAGCTAGCTCCCACAGGCTTGGATCCAAGCTGAGAAGTGTTGCCAATGTCTCAGAGTAGTGCATACAAGTCATGGTATTAGGTACCCCTTGAAACGGGCAGTTACAATGACCGCATATTACTGACGGACATCTTCCATCGCTGGTACTGACGAGTTACTTTTTTACTGATGGCTGTATCCGTTGCTGGTACAGTAAGGGTTAACCCCTTTTGTGAATTTATTGAGAGACATCGTAGGCGGAAAATCAATCCTCCTAGCGACCGGTTTCACAGAGTCTGGCAAAGTGCTAATTAACATCACATAGCTGCCCTAGAAGCTTATTCAGATACTCCAGAGATATTGCACCGCCCGAAAACCAGCTGTGAAGAACAAGATCAAGCAACATGCAATTCGCGAATTGTGAACATTGAGCTAGTAATGTGTCCACAGACTGGCCTTTCCTCTGTTATAATAGAACATCCGAGAAGTCTTGAAATTTCGCAAACGAGACTTTGCTTGACGAACCGAATTTCTCACAAAATTCCACCTTGGACTCAACGTGATAAGATCATCGCACGCTAATAGGTAACCTGCCGGGGTATTGCCCGTGTCTATCTTGGAACGGAAAATTTAAATTTTGGCCCTTTCCTGAGTTATACCCTTGGCCGTCCATTCATCCAAGACCGAAAAGATATAGTCTGGGAGCTAACAAGAATTTGTGTTACATCTCGAGTACAAAAGGTGTGTGTGCTGGAATTCATTGACAGTCTATTGGAGATACCCAGTCGGTGATTCTTAAGTTTTCCAATTGGTGCATTTGGTAGGGGGCGCTGTTTGAAGTACCCTAAAAAATCAGTTTAAATTACATTTTTGAGTACATCAGCTAAACTGGTGCCAACACTTTCATGTTGGCACTGCGATTACAGATGTGAAATTCTTAAGTCGCGATTTTGGTGCGAAACTCATTTAAGAACGACGTAAAGGGTGTGCTATATTGACATTTAAATCACATTTTGAGTACATCAATGAAAGTTTGTGAACATGTTCTTTAAACTCCACTGATGAATGATCAATAAATCTTAGGTGAAGAATTTGGTCAAAACTCATGTAAGAACAACCTAAATGGGGTGCTATGTTCAACATATTTTAAGCATTTCTCAAGTTCATCAATGAAACTTGGTAGATGAAGAAATGTATTCATTAATGAATTCACTAGTATTAGTATAAGGTCCTTCAAAAAGCAGCTCCCACAGTTTCTTGCCAATGAATGGCAGGACCCTTCTTATGCAAACATTTCCAGGCATCATGAAGTCATCCTAGATGTAGCTTACCAGGGGAATGCTACTGTTTCATGGTGAAAGAGGGTGTGGTCCAGCGTGACACAGTGGAAAGCAAAAGAAACAACCATGAAGAGGCAGACACAAACATTCTGTCTGCATGCCATATCTGCTGACTGTGAGGATAGCAACATAGTGGTCAGGACATCCAACTAAATCATTGCAGTGATACTGTTGCATTATTGCCATAAATTTCAGTCAAGAATGTGGATGCATGTTGGAACTGCTAAAAAGAAAAATTGCATTACATCACCGTGACTTCAATATAAAAGGAGATTGGACCAGTCTTTGTGCTGTGTTGCCAACCTTCCATGCATTCACAGAATCAGACTGAACATTGTCCTTTGTGCAAAAAAGGCAACGCCAGATCTTTCAAAACTCTGGACAAATTACGTGACTACCAAAATGCTTTCAGAGTCATGGTAAGAAGCACCGTAGCTTCTTATACCACCAAAGCAACTCTTCTGAAGGTCACAGCCAGTATGTATGTAGAGTGAAAATAATAGCCTGAATGAATATAAGTTTGTGAAGACATACGGACCAAAGGGAAATATATTAAATTGCTAGCCAATTTGAGAGGTATGGATGCATGTGAACTATCACCTTGTGAATATGAGGCCAATACTAACATAAAGCGTGCCTAGTTTGTCGCCAGCATGTGGGCAGTAACAGATCAAAATCACATAAAGCATCATCCCACTGAAGACAATAGCCGGCACTTAGTTGTTGACCATTACAAACCTGTTCTGTTCGAAAGGGAGCAAGTCCCTGTAGGTTTCATCGCAAAAGATGATGAATTAGAGACAATAGACAAAGAAGAGGAGGATAACCTGGAAATTGCATCCTCAGATGAAGATGACAGTTTGAATGAGAATGACTAGAATGATGCAACATATATTGTTATTCAGGCGGAAGTCATATAATTATAATTCTATCTATCTATCTATCTATATGCTCAGGCCCAATCCCCATTTTGGGGGTAGCCGACTCAAGACAGAGCAAGAACAGGGAAAACACAAAAACAACATAAAACAAAAAATAAACACAGATAAAAAACACAAACTCTCACACATCCAGGTCACCCAGGAGAAGACCCAGAGACCAGGGTTACCAAGGTCGCTCCAGCACTCCCCCGGCCTCTGACCACCCGGAGAGGTTCCGATCTCGGCAGGCAGACATGCAGCGGAGCCAAAGCCACAAACCCTCCCACCACACTTCCAGGCACACCCTTCATATTAATCGTCTCCCCGGGCCAGGCGCCTGATGGACTATTATCTAGTCCAACTTGCGCCCGACCCCTTAATCCAAATGACCACGTGTTCACTCAACTATTCACAAGCATTCTCCATTCACTCCTGTCCACCACCACTTCCCCTGCCTGATCTATAGTCATTCCTCTATCATCCAAAGCCTTTCTTACACAGTCTCTCCATCTCAATGGGGGTCTTCCTGCCCTTCTATCTCCCCTTGTACCTGACTCACATATTCTCTTTGTAAGCCTTTCATCTCCCATTCGTTCAACATGACCATACCAGCTCAGCACCCTTCTGTCCACTCTGGCTGAAGCCACTCCTTCTTTCCCCCTGACTCCCTCGTCTACTCCAGACTTTCTACCTATCACGTTTCCAAAATCCACTTCTCCCTCTCCTTTCATCTTTGTTTCATTCAGTGCAAGGACATCATACATCCTTCTTTCAAATAACCTTCCAATATCCTCTCGCTTCTCATTCGTACTACATCCACGCACATTCAAAGCTCCTATTCTTAGGGTCCGGGACCACGAACGCGTTCCCTCGCCCCTAGATTATATTAAATTATAATTACTTTATTATTATTATTATTATTATTATTATTATTATTATATGAGATGCCGAAGTCTCCAACCAGGGTGCAGAAACACCAGCAAGATGAATCCACACAAAATACCCGGAGGCACTGGAGAGACACTACGGCAACTTAGTAAAACAAAAATATAAACATATATACTGTATATATACTGTACATATATTAAACACAGATAAAATTAATCATAAAATATTATGCAATGGAGGATATCAAGTATAAATATAATACAATAACATAGAATAAAATAAGGTAAATATTAGAATTAATGTTGCAAAAAAACATTAACTCTTGACTTAAAATTGGAGATATTAGCTGAATTGACTAGCTCATTTGGCAACTTATTCCACAAGTCAACCATGGCCAGCACAAAACACTGTGAAAACTGTGTAGTAGAAAAATTAACATGGCTCATAGCAAGATCATTAACCCGGCAAGCGCGATAGGCCTCACGGAAGGCTTCCTATAGGGAACGCGATAGGCCTCACGGAAGCAGGACCATAAAAAAAGCCTTCCAAAAAAAAAAAGGGCCTATCAAAACAAAGGATTTTGTCTCTAGGTGAGATAATTCCCCTCTAGTACTCATCCATGTGTTTCTCACCCCTCCCCCTCCCCTCCTTCCCCACCTTATTCCCCCCTCCCCCCCCTCCTCAATTATCACCTATTTATCCACTTATTATCATCATTTATCGGTTAATTTTCTCTCCCGCGATAATGTAGCACAAGTGGGTTGCATAAAAGATCGTTATGCAACACCCAGACACCGGCACACACCGCCCCGCTCGTCTCAGTTGACTCCCAGACAGCGAGAGGGGAGGGCTGCCTGTGTCTCTCTCTCGCCTGAGATTATGACCGGGTGGCCAATATCTTCGTTTTTCACCACCCAAATGCTTTTCCCACTTATTTTAGCACTCTTGAAGGTTCATATATACATCATATATGTAAAATAAAAGCATACCGAAAACAAATAATGGTTTATATTGTAAATATAACGAATTCTGTCAGAATCCAGGGCTAGAAATGCACAAATAACTACCCTAGCACCTAGGTCTATATCGCGCTTGTCAGGTTAAGATTGCTTGTGAATCTAGTTGCACGAGCCCGAACATAGGGCCCAGGCAGAACCCGATGTAAGGGATGCTGAGGGTTGTTAAAAACTTGAAATAAAAGACTAAGGGCATCAACTTTACGTCGATGACACAGATCAAGAGACAAATGAGGTAGAATAAAATTGATAGAATTTAGTGACCTGTCCAGCAACTTGAGATGGCAGTCAGCTGCTGACAACCAGACAGGTGAGCAGTACTCGAATTGTGGCAAAATAAAAGCATAAAAAGACTTGATAACTGTGGCGTCACAAGCAAATGTTTAATAACACTTGCGAAGCAGACCAATTTTGGGGGAAATGGAAGAGGAGAAAGAACGAATATGCTTTTCAAAAGTAAGTTTGGGATCCAGAGTAACTCCTAACAAATGCAGAGTATCCACATTCTCAATTTGCTTGCCAGAAACTTGTAGATAAGGAAGGGGAGGATCCAAGGTACGAGATCTGCTGATGATAATGGAGTGTGTTTTACTAGCATTAAGTTTCATACCCCAAAGTTCACACCATGATGTAATTTTGGCTAAATCTCTATTCAGAGCAGTAGCAATTACGTGTCGATCAATTGGTGATGGAATTGACGCATATAAAGTTGTATCATCGGCATAGGAGATTAGTTTATTCTCAAGCTCGGAACACAGGTCAGCAGTAAAAATAATAAAAAGCAAAGGCCAAAGGACACTGCCTTGTGGAACGCCAGAAACAACAGGAACAAAAGGGGAATGACACCCATTAATGACCACAGACTGAGATCTTTTCGTCAAAAAATCTTCAAAGATCCTTAAAAAATTGCCGCCAATTCCGATGAGCTGTAACATATACAGAAGTGCTTTATGGTTGACTAAGTCAAAAGCAGACCTTAAGTCAATAGCCACGACACGAGACTCATGTCCCTGGTCCAATGAAGATTGCAAGTCATGGGTGATTGTCAGAAGCACATCACATGTACCCAGTCCCTTACGAAAACCAAACTGTGAGTTTGGTATCAAATTATGACTATTACAATAAGAGGAAAGGCGTCTGGACAAAAGCCTCTCATAGAGCTTGGATAGGATAGGCGTAATGGAGATAGGGCGATAGTCATTAGGAGATGATGAGGCAGTATTTCCCTTTGGAATAGGAGTGATACTAGCCTTACACCAGCAAAAGGAAAACTACCTGATTTCAAAAGCAACCTAAACACCACTTCCAATTTAGATGCCAAGACCACTGCAACCTTTATAAAAAAGAGAGGGAAAAACCCATCCGGGTCTGTGCCACCATAGGTATCAAGATCCAGCAAGTACCTTTTCAGTTCAGCTGATTTGAATGCCATTGAATTGAGGATGAGTCTAGGGAAACATGGCAATAGCAAAGACAATTCCTGATTCTCTGCTTATTAATAAAAATATTAGATAGAATATTGGCCTTCGATAATGAATCAAAAGAGATGGAGCCATCAGAATCACAAAGAGGAGGCATGGAGGAATCCATTCCAAATAAAGAAGACTTCAAAGCGGACCACCATTTGTGAGGCTGTGTAGCTCCTGCCAGAACATCCTGAAGATGGGAGTTATAATCCCTCTCAGCACCATCATAAACTCTCTGCGCAGCTGCCCTTTTAAAAACATAATTTTCCCAATGCAAGGGGGTTTGATTACGCCTCCATAGACGATATGCAGCCTGTTTGTCATCAAATGCACGCTTGCAATCATCATTAAACCATGCTTTATCCCTGATACGAGACTTAATTGTTTTCGATGGAACTCAGTTGCGAAGGATACCAAGAAGGGAATTGTTGAGAGCTGAAACCGGGAAATGAGACCTTAGTATGTGATTCCACTCAATATTACAAACATCATTACAAACGTTGTCCCAGTTAACCCGGGATTTAAGGTAGACTTTACGTGATAGAGTAATATCAGGAACAGAAAAATCAAGATTAATTTTACACATGATGGCAGTGTGGTTGGAAGTGCCAACAGGTACAAGAACGGAGGTTTCTACAACGCCAGGAATATCTGTTAGTACTAGATCAAGACAATTTCCAGACATATGAGTAGGTCCTTGGATTAGCTGTTCAAAACCAGATAAGTTTGCAAAATCCAAGGAAGCAAGACCATTTCTATTAGTTGGAGAGACCGAGTTCAACCACTCTTGATGATGTGCATTGACATCACCAACAAAAATAAAGGATGATTTGACATCTACAGACTGTATTGAAGCCATGGCTGTTAAGAGGCAGTCATATATGTCATTGTTAACATCAGGATTTCTGTACAGGTTAAAAATGTAATGATTATGATACTTGCTGGCAACTTTAACTAACTGCATCTCATGGCATTTACAAATATGCTTAGTTAAGTGCTGAGCATTATACCCAGATCTAATATACAAGCTCATTCCATGAACACGAGGAATAGAATCACGCCGAATAAGAACTGGTTTACTGAAGTTAGGTATAAGAAGTTCAAAATAATCTCTATAACCAGAGACAAGGGTTTCAGAACAAAAGACAATATCATAATCAACAGATGCTAATGTAAGAGTCTTGATGTTCTTATAGAGACCACGAATATTGGAATAAAATACACGACAACTTTTAACTGGTTGTCTGTGAGGACCGGGATTAACTTCTATATCACCGGACAAAACTAGAAACAAAAACAGAAAAAGTTGAAAGCAATCCATACACAAATACATAAAGATGGATATAAACAGGTCGACCCAGACGGAGCCATCACATCTGGGTAAGGTATAAAATAAGCCCCAAAGACACCATATCCAGGGGGGAGCAGTAGTGATGGATTTTATATAATTAGAAAAGACGAGAAACAGAAAAAGAATGCCAAATCTCCTGAAAATCCACCAGACTCAAAAGTCTTTCTCATTGGCCTGCTAACCACCGTGGGGAAACAAACAGATTGCAGGAAAAGGAAGGAAAGTTGCTGTATAGCACCAAACAGCAGGGATGGATGAAAACAGACAATGGAAGACCTTGGTGCAGGCTATGGCAGCATCCTAAGCATCCATCATGGTAAAATACCAGAGGTTTGCTAGATGGCCGTTGACTAATATATAGTTCATCCGCCCTCTGACAGGTATTGCTTTTAGTCCTGCAGGGTGTCTACTGTCTAGCCACCCACCCTCCAAGTGAGGACCCGGAGGGGGAGCCGGTTTAGTCGCCGAAAATCTGACCATGAAACAGGTAGTATCAGATTACATGATTCTGATAGCAGGAATGCCTTCTACATTTACTTATACTAATACTAGTGAACTCACATTGTAGACCTAAAGCAAGTGTCACACTATGCCGAATTAAGTGCCGACGCACCATGACTTAAGAAGTGGCGATACAAGGGGGAGACCACTGCCGAGTAACGTGGGTGATCGAGGGACGGGACACCCACGGCAGGCACTATGGACGGGCACGCCGCCTAACGGCAACTGGAAGGGGTCGAGCGGCAACCATGCAAGACCTAAGGGAGATAAATGACGCCGCCGGGGCGACGTCATGCGCCGTAGCGCACAAACTGGTTGGCGACAATACTCTTGATGAGTGGCGAATATAGGAGGTAGGGCGGCGCCTATAGCTACTACGCCGGCGATGCACAGCCACCCTGTCACACTTGACCCCGACTGAGGCAAACCAGTCCATCGGAGGCAACGTTTGTGTGTGTGTGTGTGTGTGTGTGTGTGGGGGGGGTATTAAGCTTGAGGTTTAATGAGGAAACTAAAAACATAATAAAAAGATCCATAAATGAGCAAATAGATACGCCCATCTCCCCCATTTATTTATTTTTTTTTTTTTTAGTAATTGGTATAACAAGGCCATCTATAGTTAACCCTTTCAGTACCGGTGACGTCTTTCTCGTTATAGTCTGGCAACTATAAGGCTATTGTATTATGCTTACGAAGGGCCTGTAGCAATCACAAGACCTCCATTCCCCTTATTTATGTCTCTTAACTCCCACAGACCGTCCTTAAGCTGCATAAAACTGTTTAAGTAGGGCAGAACTGAGGCAAAATAGACGTCACCACCATTGAAAGGGTTTATAGATAGTCACTCGTTGGTAGGATCGGATTAAGGGGACAGTGGTGATAATTGGGGGTCTATTTATTTATATATTCATTTATTTTTTAGTTTCCTCGCTAGACCTCCATCTAGCTTAAAAAAAAACCCCAAGACCTTCTATCAACGATGTCCCGTGCAACATTGCCAGGTCGCGAACTCACGGTATGTCCTCCCCCTATGACGCCGCCTGGGCGTTACCGGGTCGCTGTCTGACGGCGACCTACGTTATAGCGGCGTCTGACGCAGACAGGCCGGCGCCCTTGTACCGTCTGACGCCTACTGGACACCACCCGACGCCTCCCGCCTACCGTCCCCTTCCCGTCCATTTACTAGCCTCTGACTCAGCTCATGAGAGTTGTGCGTGTCGAGCATTTCCTGAGGCCCCTGACGACCTCTCCCGACGTCTCTCTTGAGTTGGCGTCCACCCACGTCGTGTGGCGATGTAGGCAAAGACCTCGTCACGACCCTTAAGTCTTGGAGCGTCGGCACTTAATTCGGCATAGTGTGACACTTGCTTAAGTCACAAAATAATATAACTTGTATCTATATGTATGACTCAGCAGCAGCTTTAACGGTTTCTCTTGTGGATTTTAAGATACCGTTATAGTGATATTATCAATATAGCAAAATATGGATATGGATGTCAAAAGTAGGTGTGGATCGTGTTTATTATATATTAGTGCATTTCAAAAGTTTGTTTTCAGTAGAGCATGACCTCTAGCATAAGATTGTTATGGTCCTGGAACCACACAAATTCATTTAAGAATTCATTCATGAGTACATTTCTTCATCTACCAAGTTTCATTGATGAACTTGAGAAATGCTTAAAATGTGTTGAACATAGCACCCCATTTAGGTTGTTCTTAAATGAGTTTTGCAACAAATTCTTCACTTAAGAACTATTGATCCTTCATCGGTGAAGTTTAAAGAACATGTTCACAAACTTTCATTGATGTACTCAAAATGTGATTTAAATGTCAATATAGCACACCCTTTACGTCGTTCTTAACCCTTAACTGGCGGCGCGCAACTTATGTCGTGTTAAATAAATATGGACTAAGTGGCGGTTCACAACTTATGTCGTGCGCCATTTTCACCACGTAATGTTGCTGAGAGAGAGAGCTGAGCGGTGTGAGGAGCGTAGTAAGCCTATGACCGCCGCCCACCACCGCGGTGGACCAACTGAACTGAATCCCACCCTTCCCTCCCCTCTCACACTCGCTACACAGGGAATTATGTAGGGAAATTACCTAATTACAGGGTTTTTGCACTCGTGTTGCACGATCGTTGCAAGAGAACCAGTGGTCGTAGAAGGATGGTTCGGGTGTCATTGGAAAGCTCTGTTTACGCCCTTAGAGGGATAGATACTTGTTTTACACTCTGGGTCTTATTTAGACATGAAAATGATCACGTAAACAACCCTATTTAGGGTTAAAAAAAAACGGTGGGCGCTACGGTCCGCTAGACCGCCTAGCCCGCCTATAAGGTGTTAAATGGGTTTCGCACCAAAATCCCGACTTAAGAATTCCACATCTGTAATTACAGTGCCAACATGAAACATTTGGCACCAGTTTAGCTGTTGTACTCAAATATGTAATTTAAACTGATTTTTGGGGGTACTTCAAACAACGCCCCCTACCAAATGCACCAATTGGAAAACTTAAAATTACCGACTGGGGATCTCCAATAGACTGTCAATGTATTCCAGCACACAAACCTTTTTTACTCGAGATGTAATACAAATTCTTGTTAGCTCCCGCATTAATATTTCTGTGTTCTCCCAAACCAGTGAATGGCTTCGTTGCCTGACCATGAACCACATTTAAATAAAAGCTCTGAGGAGCAACGGACGTGTCAGTCATTGTGCCCTGATTAATAGGAAACTGAGTATCGTCAGTAGAAACAAGAACCAAATAATCTGGAGTAGTATTAATAACTGTGCCGCTCCTTAACGTCCTATGATATAATAATATTATATTCTCATATAGCCCTCCTAAGGGGGTAGGCATTAATGAACGATCATCACACGTAACAGCGATGCTATCATAAACTTGTTCTCCTTCGTTACCTGCGTTCAACGCCCCGTCGGTCGAAAAATCATCTAAAAAACTACCACCATCACTAGATGAGTCAGGATTAGCATTCTGAACATCATTAGAATCTTCGGATCCTTCGTCATTTGGAATAGGAGGAGATTTCTTAACACATTACGAGCGGGCCCTTCAGTTTTTTTCCACTACCCGCCCAGCGTTTTTGTTTTTTACCCTAAATGGCCTTGTTTCCGCGCTCTTTTTCATGCATAAACAAGAGCCAGAGCGTAATACAATTATGTATCCCTGAAAGGGCATAAATTGAGCTTTCCAATGACACCAGAACCATCCTTCTACGACCACGCGTTCTCTTGCAACGATCGTGCAACACGAGTGAAAAAACCCTAAAATACGGTAATTTCCTCACATAATTCCCTGTGTGGCGAGGTAGGGAGGGTGGATGTGTGTGGAGTAGATGTCAGTAGGCGTGCGGGGTCCGTGCCGAGCGGTCATGAGGTAACCTACGCACCTCCCGTCGCTCGTCTCTCTCTCAGAGCCATTCTTGCTCAAAAATTGCACACGGATTTAAGTCAGGCCCCGCCACATAGTCCAGATTTTTAGATACGGACTTAAGTCGGGCCCCGATAGACAAGGGTTAAATAACCGTGCAATGGACATAGAGAATCTTTAAATTGAAAAACGTAAACTAAATTAAGTATAAATATGTAAAACATAAAACAAAATTATACCCCGGAAGAAAACAAGTCTACACACTCGAAACAAAAATTCTATACATACTTATAGCACAATAATTCACTAAAGAAAAATGCATACACACACCCTAAAATATCAGTACAAATATCTTGCACAATTAAACCAAAAGGAAAGGGAGAAAACCCAATAATTATTATTCTTTTACTGTAATACTTGAATTCAATAATTTGATTGGATTAATTTATGTGTAATCATTGAAGGCCTCAAACAAGATAGACACCCTCCTTTATTTGCGTCAGCAATCAGCAATGATAATCCTTCCCTCTTTGTCACACTCCAATATCAGTCTGAAGATCACCGTCGCGGGTCAGGGTAGCTGGGCGCTACACACCAGGACCCGGATTCACTAACGGTCGTAGCGTGCGATGTCGTACAGCAACCTACGATCGTTCCTAAGGGAGTGCGGAGGGTGTATTCACGAACGCATCGTTGAGCTCCCTTACGGTTCCCTTTCGGTTATTTTCACCGAGGCTTCTCTTGACCAATCAGGCGCTTGGCCTTTGTAAATAAACAGTATGTCACCCACATGACCGTACATTTCCACCATCTTTCAACCCCTTGAGGATCAAGACTCGTTTTGATTTTTTTCTGGCTACTATATGACGAGTATATTCAGCTTAGGACGGACCTGTGGGAGTTATAAGGGTGAAACGGGCCTCAATCAACGCTCTGGCTTCCATATACCCTATTATGCATAAAATCTTCTAATGACAGCCAGAATATACTGTCAAAATGCGTCAAAATCCTCAAGGGGATATATCCAGCTGATATAGGTTTTTCATGAATAGAACACTATTAAGTGAATGGATTACTTTTTCATGAACATTGTTTTTTCTTTTACAATATATATGTCAAAGAGAGAGAGAGAGAGAGAGAGAGAGAGAGAGAGAGAGAGAGAGAGAGAGAGAGAGAGAGAGAGAGAGAGAGAGAGAGAGAGAGAGAGAGAGAAAGTCGTGTCTAGCGGGTTCATGAACAGTTTTTGCTTTTACAATAATATACCCTGTATGTCAAAGAGAGAGAGAGAGAGAGAGAGAGAGAGAGAAAGTCGTGTCTAGCGGGTGATGATCTGTGACCTTGATGCCCCACCTTATTATAACGGAGTGAGGGACCCATGTAAAGGTTAATGAACCCTCTTCCTCTTCAGAAGCTGCAGGATTTAGATAAAATATTATACACTATATAATATAATTGATTATATATATACATATATATATACATACTGTATATATATATATATATATATATACATTATACATATATACCGGTATATATATATATATATATATATATATATATATATACATATATATATTTTTGTGTTCTATGTGAATGAGGGAGACAAAAGGCAGACAAAAGGCCTGCAGCGAGTGCCTCCCCCAGATTTCAAAGAGTGACATGGCCGAAATCAAGGGACGTTCGAACTAAAATGCCTGGTCACACGGAGTTTGAAGCAATTTAAGTCATAGGAAGAGGGAAAGACTGATTCTGGGAGAGAGTTCCAGAGCTCAGCAGTTGAATAGAAGAAAGTCTGAGAATAACGTTTCACTCTTGGGTTAGAGAGTTGCACAGAGTAGGGGTGGGATTTTGTTGCAAGGCGGGTACTACGTACCCTACGTAAAGGAGGTGGTATACACTGGGAAAGCTCCGAGGAACACTGATTATTGTAGTAGTGATAGAATAGTGAGAGAGATGCAACATTGCGGCGAAGAGAAAGAGATTGCAGAGAGTTGGTGAGTGGACAGGAGTTAATGATACGAAAAGCTTTCCTTTCTACTTTATCTAGGAGTGCGGTGTGAGAGGATCCTCCCCACACATGTGAACAATACTCCATACAAGGACGCACTGCACCCCTGTACAGAGCAAGTAGCTGACCAGGGCTAAAGAACCCCTTGAGGCGGTTGAGCACACCCAGCTTCTGGGAGGCTGCCTTAGCGAGACTGGTCATATGGTCTTTCCAAGTGAGAGCAGAAGAAAAAGAGACACCTAGAACATTGAGCGAAGATGAAGGGTTGATTTTTGTATTGTTGAAGAATATGGGATAGTCCTCTGTATATGTATATGTTATAGCATATATATATATATATATATATATATATATATATATATATATATATACATATACAGTATGTGCAGTATATATCCACTCTCATATTGAATTTGTTGGTATCCTGTAAGATGTGTCTGGATTTTTCCAGGTGCAGTACATCTTACAGGATACCAACAAATTCAAAGCAATACCAAGAAATCCCAAGGAACAATTAAAGAAATGACTCAACTCCCTTATCACCGCCGCAAACGCTCAGGTAGATGGTACTATATATGATTAATTAACTTAGGATATTTCTGTGGAAATATTAACCCTTTCACGCATATGACGCGATGTTGAGCCTATTGGGGATACTTTAAAGCCTTTGTTACCGTCAGGGGTATTCAGAAACCTTTAGTTTAGCTACTTCAATCTCTGCAGTTGTCTTTGAGTTAGCTGTGGGAAGAAAACTAATTTTGGAGAGGTAATTATAAGAGTGAGAGAACTCTATTTCTTATTGCTAATCTGGCAACCTTTGTGTCATAAATGCGTGAAAGGGTTAAGACCCACAAACAGGGCAATCCTTTACGTCCAAGTATTTCACATGTGCCTACTCCCAACTACAAATTCACTAAAAGGCTTAACCAATAAATATATCCATACATCCCAACCACATACTCTTTGAATTCTACAAAGGATTTCATAGACATCATAAGAATGGAAAAAAAAAGGCATTTTAGCTTCGCTCGACTTAGAAAGTCTTTGTACGAATGTGCCGGTTGAAAAGACAATTGACATCATCCTTGAGTATGTGTACGGAAACGATCCGATGCCGCCACCAAAGCTACCAACATAAATAATGCAGGAAATGCTTCGAGCCTGCACTATAGAATCTCCTTTCAGATGCCCCGAAGGTAATATGGCCCGCAGTACCAAATAATCATGAGATCCCTTCGACGAAGGACTCTCACGTCGGATTCGCATGATTAGGTGGTACAGCCATTTGCTTCCTTGTGCGAATTTCTCGTGCAATACCGTCGGACGTAGTGTTGGTAAGCCTGTCAAACTCGCCGCGGTGCATTTCTTACGGTTGGTATGCCGGAGGAACGTTTTGCTTACAAATTACTGCCTCGGGGCAGCCTCACGGGAGTACAGACGGAATCGAATCATAATAAAGTGATGGACGCTGGTGTATTATTTACCCAGTTTATTGCATTAATCTTATTAATCTGTATTTAGGACATTCTCAATTGACGAAAATAAGGTAGTGATTCCCCAGATGACCATTGAATTTCTCTAATTTCCCTTCAACCATCAATTAATTTTTGAGTTTAGGAATAGCCATGGGGTTGTGGCTTGGATTTTAGCTGAATAATTGGGTTATGGTTGGCACTCTGGATAAGTGGCTTGGTTATAATATCAGGCAAGCTTTACTGGTATATTCAAGCCTAGCCCTGTTCACCTGTTCCAAATAAATAGGTCATAAATCGTGAAATCTAACCTAGCCTATCTCTAACTCAAAAAGGGCCAAAGCTAGGCTAGTGGGCTGTAAATTGCCATTGCTATCCCCTGGCAGACCCCTCCCAAATGGGAAACGTAAAGCTGGACTCCTCCATTTCATAGTAAGAGATGCTTAAATTGGACAAATTAGCAAATTTGATGAGCATTTAGGCCTATATTTTTTAGTAATGATCTTGATATATTAAACACTATTGAAAACAGGTCAGGCCTAGCTTAACCTCAAGAAGTTTCCAGCCTTGGATGTTGGACAAGGATGGGTTAGGCATGAGAGGCTAGTTAGGATTGTTTAGTTTATAATAACCATGGTAACCTAATAAAACTAATCTATTCTAGCTATCCAAGCGATGTAACCTCTGACTCTCCGAGTTTTTCCAAAAAATTATCAGGGAAAGTTTTTGGCTCACAACATTTTTCTCATCGGCTTTAGACATCTAGGGATAGTCACCTATCCTAATTATAGTAAAAGATTTCATGGCTAAATATTATTTTTGAATCTCCATGGGACTTTCATATTTAATTAAAATTTAGCCTACTCTTTAAACAATGCAAAATTGTTGGCAAATTAATATAGCCTAGGTTAGGTTAGCTAATGGCGAAAGCGATTTCTGAGTTAACCTAAGCTACAAATTTAGAATAGGCCTATGATAGGTTTCTTAAGAGTAGCGTAGCCTAATGATACTCCCAACTTAATAGTATATCCCATAAATATCAGAAGCCAGCCGAAGCAAATCAGCTTCTAAAAGTTGGGGGAAGGATGTAGTATTGAAACGTATCGCCTACATTGTTAACACTACTCGCACACTCGCGATCACGCTCCTTTCTATTTTGACTGCCGTGGGATACAATAATAGGTTGAAGGGGGCTTTTCCCCCCTAAACCCCCCCATGACTTATTGTCATCTTATATATTGCCAGCAGGGTGCCAGGGAGGAGTCTGTAAGGTTAGTTAGATTAGGTAAGTTAGGCACAGTATAGTATTGTAGCAATCCACTTTCGGGATTGGGTCAAGTTAGTTTAGCTTTATGAGGCAGAGTTTCTCAACTGAATATTACCATAATCTGCCTCAACTTTTACTGTTCCCACAAAAACAAACACCTGTATGTATAAGTTCAGAACAGTGAATCCTATACAGATCACTTTGTAGGTACTGGGTACAGTATACTTTATGGGGTATTTACCACAGCTGCACCAATTTGCCCCAAGTTCCATACTGCACAGTTCTTCTACATTAAAAGTGTCCGGTTTTAATCCAGTACCATACAGTACAGCAATATCATAATGGTTCGGGTTTCAAGTTAATAGTAATAATCTGATCACCCCCTTTGACTAATATAGAAAAGTATTTATCAACTCTGCGTAAGCAGATTGGTATCGCCCCCCGTATAGTTGTACATGCCCGCCGAAATGTCTGTCTGTCTGTATGTCTGTCTGTCCGAAAACTCCAAGCGGCTCGCTTGGTGTAGTGACTAGCGTCTCGGACTTCCACCCAGAAGGCCCGGGTTCGCGCCCACGCTCGGCGCATTAAAGATTTTTCACAAGCACTGAGTCGTTACCATCCCTCATGAGCAAAGGGATGGGGTAGTAGTACAGGACCCCAATGGAAATACGCCTAATCGGCCTTATTGAGCTATCCTTAGCTAGCTTAGCATGCGCTAGCTTTAACCCTTCTTTAGCGGCCTATGCGGTTTATTTATGTGTACCGCCCAGCGGGGTGTTTTTAGCCAAAATAGGGCTGTTTACGTGATCATTTTCATGCCTAAATAAGACCCAGAACGTAAAACAAGTATCTATCCCTGAAAGGGCATAAACAGAGCTTTCGAATGACACCATAACGATCCTTGTATGATGGATAGTTTTCTTGCAATAACCGTGCAACGCGAGTGCAAAAAGCAGGTAATTCGGTACTTTCGGTACATAATTGAGTATGTAGCGAGTGAGAGAGGGAGGAGGGAGCTGAGATTTGTGTCAGTAGGTTCGCCGCGGTGGTCTGGAGCAGTCATACGCTCGCTAGTCTCCTGCCACCACTTGTCTCTCTCTCTCAGCCACATTACGTGCTGAAATTGCCACTCGACCTATGTCGAGCGCCGCCACATAGTCCAGCTTTATTTTACTCGACTTAAGTGGTGAGCCGCTTTTTAAGGGTTAAGAACTATTATTATTATTATTATTATGACCGTTCGACGGATTTTCACCAAACTCCACACGAACATTCGGTGTATGAATGCGACGGTAATTAAATTTTTGTTTTTAATTTGTGCAATAGTTATGATTGTAGGTAAAAACATGGTTTTACCCCCCCCCCCCCACCTCCCAGCAATGATGGCGTGTTGTGGCCCAGAACGCCATTGCTCTGGGGGCAAAAACAACTCGCCCCTCATTTGATAGGTTAAGTTAGTTTAGTTGACATTAGAAGTGATGGTAGTAATAGTGGGGATGATAGTGATAGTAGTGATGATGGTGATAATAGTAATGATGATGGTGTCAAGTAATGACGATAGTTGTAGTGATAATGGTGACAGTAGTTATTATGGTAGTGACCATGGTGACAGTATTAGTGATGATGGTGAGTAGTAGTGATGATGGTGAAAATTGTAGTGATTATTACAGTAGTAGTGATGATGAGTAGTAGTGATGATGGTGAGAGTAGTATTGATGATTATAATAGTAGTAGTGGTGATTAATGGTGATAGTATGATTGATGATGGTGATAGTATTACTAGTGATGATGGTAACCCGTCGCAGAGTTAGGTATGCCGTTTTGATTTTGAGCAAAACGGCATGTCTACTTTTTTTTCAATACTTATTCTGCATAAAATTGACATCTGCCCTGTCTACAGTACCATACCAAAAACAGAAAGTCTAGCAGGCAGATTTACTTTTACAAATTACTAAATATATGATGCTTGGACAATTATACGTACCCCATAAAGAAAGAACAATATATTTTCCATAATTTATTGCAATTCTTACATACATAGGTACCCGTTACATAATATTTTGTCATCTAATCTCAACTCCTGTTGTATGCTTCCACATGCATATCCTTAAAATTCAAAACTGGAATCAGTATAAAGATCCCAAGGGAATAACCACTATCTCCAAGGAGGTGGGTAGGCCTTCTTCCCAGAAATGTATATACTTGGGCCTATGCTTCTTCTAGTGTAGCACAAATTTGGTTGTTCTCAAATATTCGAAAGTCCAGTATTGTTTTGTGCAAATTATTGCCAGCAAGAAATTCTACATACTGGCCACAGAGACTAGCGATTGCACTACCAACATGTACAGTTTGCCGCACATATTCTATTCCGTTGGGGTCGTGATTTGGCAGCGCTTCACTCACCTCCCCAACCTCCCTCCCTCACTCCACCTCCTACCAATAGAAGGTGGAGTGAGGGAGGGGGGTTGGGGAAGTGGGTGAAGAGCTGCCAAATCACGACCCCAACAGAATATAATATGTGCGGCAAACTGTACAAGGCATTAGCTCGCATGGGTTTGAGACACATTGTAGCAATCTCCTATCAACATCTGGTGGTTTCCACAGTTTCACTAGCCATGCAGCGTAAGGGAATCAGGACTTGGAGGTTTGGAGAAACGGTACAATGTTCTGCCTCCGTCATTTGGGTTGTCTTTCTGCTTCCCACAAATCAGCCCATGCCTCTGGGCTCTGGGCCTTGCTGTGCCATGTTGTCCCAGTCATTCCAGATTTGAGGAAACCAGTTCACGACATCCATTCTTCAATAATTCGAAGAAAGAAAATAAATACAGATAATACGTCATCATGTACGTATGTACCAAGTATATAGATATTTGTCAAGCATTGGGGTTCCAAAGACTTCACTATTGTCTGAGGGTAGGCTATTAATATTGGCCTAAACAACTTTGGGAAGGATGTAGTATCCGGGCGTACGGTCGTCTTGTTTACATCGGTCATGCGCTCGTGATTGTGTTCCTGTCTATTTTTTTCGGTGACCGGTCACTTCAACCAGTAGACCATTTCAACCAGTAGATCTCAACCAGTACCAAATCAACCAATACGGTTGGGTTAGGTTAGGTTAGGTTAGTACTATATTTTGGCACTGGTTTGGTTGGTCTGGGTTAATTTGGTACTGGTTGAGAGCTACTGGTTGAAATGGTCTACTGGTTGAAGTGACATGGAATCATTTGTTTCTGTTATTTGCCCCCTGCTGGCAATATGTATGATGATGACAATAAGTCTTGCAGGGGTGAGCAACCTATTATTGTATCTCACGGCAGTCAAAATAGATGGGACAATGTTCGTGAGTCGAGTAATGTAGGCTAAACAAGGCAGGCTGAATACTATATCTTTACCAAAAAAATGTTTGCAGCATTAGGCCTAGGTTAAGGTAAATTCAAGGACTAACTGTTCAAAATCCTAAGAAAAAAAAAACACTACCACTAGCCTAATATGACATTTCTACATGTGATCTGGGATACTGTACTATTCACTGTTGTGTATAAGCCTAGCCTAGTCATAGAAAAGGGACCTTTTTTATCAAAATTGAAGAGGCACCGGACAGCCCTTTTATAGGCCTAGGCTAGGCCTATAGTTATGTTTTGTTGTTTTGTTAGGTTAGGTACAAAGGCTAACCGAGGTCTCTTCAATTTCTACTCCTTTTTCTTTAAATATTTTTGACTTGTAAACCTAGCTACACTATTGTTGGCTATTTTAACATAGCCTATTGGATTAAAATATATATACCTAGCCTGCCCTAATAAACTAGGCTATAAATATATATATAGCCTGCCCTAATAAACTAGGCTATAAATAGGGACTAAAATGTTCTCCCTGATTAGGCTAGGCCTACTTCTATAAATGAACATAAGATAACGAGTCTGCAGAGCTGACTGGCCCACATACGGCAGATCCCATCCACACACAACCTCGTCAACTGCAAGACTCATTTCAGGAAATATGCCTCAAATAGATAGATAATAATGGTCACCAAATGAGGATTCCAAGCCAAAAATACAAGCAAGTATAATGGAATGTCGTGAATTTCCTTACTTGGGTAGTAATTGGGCGAATAAAATCTGATGAAGCGGTCTACAAAGTTCAGATCGGATCAGATGAAGGTATTGAGGGATAAGCCTTTACAACGGCACCTGTCAAGTTTATCCGATATATCGAAAGTCTTTAGAAATATATAATTGTTGACCACAATAACAGTTTTTGAACATTATAAAAGTTATTTACATTACAGAATATCTGTTGTAACCTTTATTATAGGAATTATATACAATTGAAACAATAATATAAATAAAGTAGGTGGGCAGTTTTCGCATTACCAATAAAAAAAAAAATGCATACGCAACACTGCGACCTAGATTTCTGCAAGTAGCATTGAATCTCTTAGGTAAAATCGGTATATATATATATATATATATATATATATAATTATATATATATATACAGTATATACAGTATATATATATATATATATATATATATATATATATATATATATATACTTTATAATATATATTGTCACAAATCGAGGGTACTGTAAGAGAACGACCCGGGCCTGCCTAACGGTAACGCAATACCCTCTCTATAACCCTCAGTATCCCCGATCGTGAACAGACACTACTACACGTAGCACTACGGGGTCCAGGCTCTCTGGAACCACAAGTGGGGTATGATTCCCGATATACTTTTAGGACTCGGTCTTTTACTCGTCCAGCCAAATGGACAGAGATACTACTCCATCCGAACGAGGATAAATTCAGATCATAACCCCACAGAACAGCCACTCTGGTCACAGACTCCTACCTACTATATTATCAACAGTGCCGTGCTATGATCAAGAAGGGTGCAGTGACTGTACTAGGGAAAACCACCCTGTATCGGTTACCTCTATAAGAGGCCACCACCCATCCTCTAATACAGTATGTCACCCTGCCGTGATAAAAAGTGTTACGACTGAGGTTTAAATATATCAGGGTTCTTATTCATTGGACTAGTAATGGCATAAATGCTACAACGGAAAGTGCTAGATCCAACCTCTGATGTATATTCCCAGTGAACAAAGAACACAAATACACTCCAGAGTTCTATATGCAATAATAGGTTATTAAACTCTCAATAAATGTGGTCTACTCTAGGCTTAATGTTATGTGAAAACAGCCTATTACTACCTATAACCGAAGGTGCTTGGTTATGGTATGCAAAGTAAGGTGGTAAGAGAAGTTACAGCTTACGTTACTTTAATCAATAAATGTCAGGCACTCCTGCATGAAAGAAAGTGCACTAAAGTCCTTCAGCACCAACAAGGAATCTTCTTTAAATGTTAGATGCTATCAAGATGCTCGAATCGGAAATGGAACCCAAAAAGGCAGGCAGCGGAACAATGCCCGTGCAGGCTATGCACACAAAAAGGCAGGAGATATAATGCAGTCGGAGCCAAGAATATCCTAAACGCCACAACAATAATAATAATCGCCACAACAATGCAGTATTCCTATCAACAAAAAGAGCCTAAGTCGTTTGTGTCTCAATACATCAAACTAGGCTGCGATATGCTTGTGTAATCATAAACGGATATGCATAAAAAGAGTAATTGGTTTAATATACTTAATGTCTACTGTGACTGATAAAGTCTAGCTAGAGTCAATGATACGAGATACTGGTGCGCATGGCATGCCGCATAGCCTAGTGCAAATCTCAAGTCTGTGCGTCAAATATTACGTTATAATAAAGGGTAGCTCTCGAGAAACCTTAATACCGAAGTATTATGCGTTCTCCTGGCGTACCTCAAAGACAAACAACGAGCTTAGAACAGTGCAGAATGGTATAGGCAAAAAGCCCTCATTCGTGCATGCTCTCCTCTCAATGGCACACAGACTAGAATTTACCCAATCAACTCCAGTTCTCAGGTATGTCGTGCAGCTTTTAACTAAAGCCAGCACCCATCGGAAACAATACCTTATAATATCAGACTCCTAGTCTAGCATTATCTAATCCAGCAGAACACTAATAATTACAGGAAGCAGTACTGAACAATATGAATGCCAACCAATGCTTCGTGATCAACTTATCTTAACAACTAACATACATGGGTTATATAAGACCTTAACGCACAATACAACTGGCCAGCATGAAGCTGATTATGCAGAGTTAACCAGAGGGGGTATAATATTAATAAAAGGTGGTGAAAGATATGGAAAATGAGAGAGATAGGCAGAGGAAAAGGTTCTCAGGTGCGGTGAGGGGGACAGATATCAAAGGGATAAGAGGGATGCGTTCTAGAAAGCAGATCTGAGGGAGAAAGTAGCGAGAGAGCTGTATATATACTAGCACTAGTTCGAACCGCGTAGAAAAAGGGGTAACAAGTCCTCTAGCCAATGCTAAAGAAGCTAGCCAAACATGACGTCACCAAGCATGGTAAAAACTCCTCCAACGAATCCCCACGAGGCCAGCCAGCTATGACGTCATCGAGTATAGCAAAAACACTGCGCGCCTCCCCACACTCTGTTCTACTCTCTCTCTCTCTCTCTCAAATCCTATCATTACTACTTAATGATAAAACATATACTTTGCAATTAAATATATAAAGCCTTGACATGGGTGAAAACAAAGAGCCTTTCTGGACTGCCCATGACACGAGCTTTCATATGAAATAAAGCACACAACAATACATCAACTGTAGCCACATCCACTGCCCTGGCGATCCTAGCGAGTCACTGTAGGACAAGCCATGCGGTTCTAAAGGATTGGTTAACGTCACAAAAGCACCAGCCCAAAATAGAGAATTGTTGCAACACAGTTCCGGGTGATTGAAATGGGGACACAAAAACTAGGGTTGGATCACATTGGTTGAGGACTCCCTCGGCCACTGGACCAACAAAAGGATCACAAGAAGAAAAGTAGAACACCGCAACCAGGCAGAGTCTACATTTATATCCCGATACGAAAATAAAAGTATTTCGTAATTGAATTCTCACAATCACAACCCCCTTCACTGGTTCACAATAGTTGGTCTAATACGGGCGGACCCTTGCAACAATCGTCTAGTTAGGCTACGGGATCAACGAAGATGGTGAACAATGACAGTGTCGGCACGTACCCGGAGGTTCATAAACAGATACCGAAATAATAGCGGGCACACGAAAAATACGTCACAAATACTATCTGGGTGACCAGGTGTTAATTACTTAATAACTGACTCACTAAGTTAAACTTTAGATTAAGCAGTGAATTATGAAACTGAGCAAACAATATGCATTAGGATACTAACCATTGATAGTATTAATTAATAAAATGATTACGCAAGTAATGAAAGCAAGTACGCAAGGAAGAAAACATATGGCTGCACCTGAAGGGGTTAATTAAATAAAGGGAGTACGAAAAAAATACACTCAGCTATAGTGGGACTATACTCCCAGGCCAGTGACAGCTCTCCTATATATCCGTGGCAGTAAAATATCCTGGTATGAGGGTATATGGTGTAAATCCAGGGACACAAGACGTGAGCTATTATCACTATCACAGCCGAGAATACAGTGAGGAACTGTTCAAGCCTGGCCATACAGCAAGATGATGGGCTAATCCATTACCAGGTAGGGGAGTTCCTCTACACCAAATGAAACCACTTTATACATCACCTTATTCACTACCCACCAGCACTATACCCATATACAGTCCTTAATCTGTCCCCAATGATATTAGAAAGCAAGATATTACTCCGTAAGTAACAGTGATGAATTATAAGGATATGCCTTATAACCAGTCAAACTACCAAACTACTTAGCCGTCGGTATTGGCTCCCGCGCACTTTGATTGACAAGGGTATTGGAGTGTCTCTAAGATACCATCTACTCTATTTCTAGTAGTACTAGCAAATAGGGTCATAGAACAATAAGTGCTGCAAATAAATTAATTAGGTTAGTGTTAAAATATCAAGGGAGATCCGATGAAAGATAAAGGAGGTAGAAAAGACGACCCTCCTAATCTGACTAGAAATATCCCGATATACATCAGGTATAAATACATAGGTTGGTTACAGACACAGTGTATGGGAATGTACCTGTATGTCTGGAAAACAATAGTTTTGTCATAACCTCACAGGAGTAATTACACGCTCGTGTGACACCCCCACCGGGGAGGGAAATTTTTAGGATTAATGAGACAACAAAATTGCATAGCCGAAACAGGTAAAGTTTACCATGACAGAACCAATTCCAAGGATCCCCAACAAATATACAATATGCTATATTAGGTATAAATATATTCGCTATAGTCTCTATACTCAATAAATATATCTTCTATACATATATCTCTATGAATAAACTCTAATAAATAAACTATATTTTACAAAGTATAACGCACCACCACCAGTCATTCAGGTTTCCATCCCCTCCCGGTACAGGCACTCAGCTAACACATTATCCACACCCCGGATATGCCGGACGTCCAAGTTGAATTCCTGCAACATTAGACCCCATCAGGTGAGCCTCTGGTTCTTGTTCCTAAACTTAGCCAAGAACAGGAGAGCATGGTGATCCGAGTAGACCGTAATTACAGGGCCGTAGGACGACAAATACACAGGAAAATGCTGCAGAGCCAGGATGAGAGCTAGCAGCTCCTTCTCCACTACGGAGTAGTTACGCTGCGCTCGGTTAAATTTCTTGGAAAAATAACTCACCGGATGCTCAACATCATCCTGCCTCTGCAACAGGACCGCCCCGGCACCAACATTACTGGCATCCACCGCCAGAACAAAGGGCTTGGCAAAATCGGGTGCACGAAGGATCGGATGGTGACAGAGGAGGGTTTTCACATCGGAAAAAGCGCGGTCACACTCCTCCGACCATTTGAATTTCCGATCCTTACGCAAGAGATCCGTAAGGGGAGATAAAACTGTTGAGTAGTCCCAGATGAAGCGGCGATAGTAACCTATCATACCAAGGAAGCGTTGTAGAGCATTTTGAGACTGTGGTGGAGTAAAGTCTCGGATCGCTTCAACCTTAGCTCGAGGTGGACAAACCCTTCCATGTCCCACCACATAGCCCCAGATATTGGACTTCAGCCTTAACAAAATCACACTTGGCTAGGTTAACGACAAGACCCGCCTCGCTTAGTTGCCGGACGAGATGTTCTACATGCTGGACATGTTCCTCCCACGTGGTATCATAAATAATGACGTCATCTATGTAAACAGTGCAATTGGGGACACCCTCGACCACCTTGTCCATGAGGCGTTGGAAGGTATAGGGCATAACCTGACACTGGTATAGCGCCCCATTGACGACAAAACTAGCCACTTTCTTAGCTCTGTCAGTCAGGGGCACCTGCCAGTAGCCCTTCACAAGGTCTATTTTGGTAATGAAGGTGGCTGCGCCAATCCTATCAACCGAGTCATCAACTCGGGAAAGCGGGTAGGTGTCGGTCCGGGACAGCCCGTTGACTTTGCGGAAGTCTACGCAGAACCAGACCTTGCCATCCGGCTTAGGCTGCAGTGTCACTGGACTGCTCCACTCACTATACCCCTTCTTGATGAGACCCCGATCTAACATGTAAGATAACTCGGTCTCAAGCGCCTGCTGTTTAAGAGGATTAATCCGATAGGGTGGCAACTTCACTGGATTGTTATCCAACACGTCAATATCGTGAATGGCCCAGGTAGTCCTCCCCGGGGAGTCACCAAACACCTGCTCATACAGAGTTCTTCACCCTGTCCGGCTGGGAGATGAGACAACTTCTCCCACGTACCCATTCGCTCCCCACAGGCCGGCCGGGATCGCTTCACAGCAATACTCCTCCTCCTCCTCCATCCCTACAGCAAGCACTGGAGGGGGAAAACCCGGGTCCATGGCAGCAGAAGCAGTACTACCAGCTGCAGGGTGAGACTCGGAAACCTGGGCGTTAGACACCTGCCCTCCAATCACAAAAGTCTCTGAGTCCTCCTCTGAACTCCTCTCCGCTCCCACCTTCACAAACAGGGGTATCAACGAAGGGTCCTCCTGCTGCTTTTCACACAATTCTGTAGGTCCAACAGAAGCTAAGTGCGAACTCTGAAGGGAGGCCTCGGTCGAGGGACTAATACCATCTCGGGAGCTAGTCACCTCTCTGGGGGTCGGATCCAGGGTCGGAAGAAATGCCTCGGATTCCTCATTATCCGACTCCCCCAACTCGGATACAGAACTAGGATGTTCATCCGGTGACCCGTCATCCTGACTGTCGGTCCCGACATCCGTTGTGTCTTCACACCCCTCCGGTTGTGCCAAGTGGGCCATCGACCGAGTCACAGCACAGACTGGATACAGTCCTGACTCCTCCTCCGCCAAGTCTCCAGCCTCAGGCTGGGCAACGACGGTCTCCGATACCACCACGGGCGGGGGAAAGACACGCTCCCCGGCCAGATCGGTGCCCAAGAGAAAGTCTACCCCGTCGACTGGAAGAGTGTCCACCACAGCGACCTTTGCAGCCGCCAACGCCAGGGGACACTCCAACCTCACTGGCACCAAGTCGTAGCAATCATCGGTGTTTACTCCCCGGCACACGACATACTCACCAGTATGCACCAAAGCCCCCAGTGACATTCCGACACATGGACTGTCTAGCTCCAGTATCACGGAACACCGTCACTGGGTAGGACTTCCCCATGATCACCACCACCCCTGGATGGATGAAGGCATTACACCAGTCTAAGGCGGAGCTATTCACTGACCCCTTGGGGGAGCCGCCCGAGTTACCAGACACTGGAGCCGCAGGTGTCAATTTCTCATAACACCCCGGCCCGCACCAAGCTTCCCTCGCATGCTCCCCTCTCCGCAGGTCAGACTCCTCAACCTGCCTGGCCTCCACCACCAATGACACAGGGCGGCGGTTCTGGGAAGCCTTCCACTTCGGGCAATTAGGCTTGATATGCCCGGGCTCCTTGCAGAAGAAGCAAGTGATAGTTTTGGAGGCACCCTTGGACCTTCGTTCCAACTTTGGCGACTTCTTCCCGCCTTCCGTCTGGGACGGAGTGGTATCTGGTGAGGCTGTTCCCTGTCCTGACCATCTCCTGATCGGAACAGATGTACCACCCTGTTTATCGGCACCCGGAACAGCCAGGACCCGATCATCGGCCCAGACGGCTGCCTCTGCGACAGTCCCAAACTGCTTTTCTCGGAGCTTTATGCCCAGGTCGCGCTCCGCTTTATTAATGAAATGCTCCATTAAGACAAGTTGTTTAAGGTCCTCCAAGGTCTCAACCCTTTCACTGAAAAGCCACTTTTGGAGAGAGTCTCGAAGATAGCGGGCACACTCTACATGGGTGTCGTTGTGTCTCTTTTTGGCCCCCCGGAACAGGAGCCGGTACGCTTCGGGTCTCAGTTCAAAGGCCTTAAAGATGCGCCGCTTTACATCGTTATAATCCTCGAGCTCCTCATAGGTCATAGCATCGTAAGCTTCAAGGGCCTTACCCTTCAGGACATTGGCCACGAGGCCCACCCATCTCTCCCTAGGCCACCCATATTCTCGGGCCTTCATTTCAAAGCGAAGGAACCACTCCGTTACCTTCGCTTCGTCAAAGGCCGGAACGAGCTTGAGTGACCTAGTGAGCTTCACTTCGGCTGACTCCTCCCGATCCTGAACAGTACGCCCACAACCATGGCCTCCTCCCCCCTTGGCCTCCACTCTTGTCCGCTCCAGCTCAAACTGTCTCTCCCTTTCTCTCTCTTGTCGCTCTAACTCTCTCTCTCTCTCTTCTCGCTCAAACTCTCTCTCTCTCTCTTCTCGCTCAAACTCTCTCGCTCTCTCCTCATACTCTCTCTCTCTCTCTCTCTCGCTCTCTCCTCCATCTCCATCTTCTTCAGTTGCAGTTGGAGGGGAGACTCTCTTAAGATTCCTGGGACAAAGGGGGTGGAGTGATGGACCCGTGGAGTGGTTTAAAGCACAGGGCCGGGACGAATGGCCGACATACCAGGAGGAACACCGACGGAGACGGGAGGAGCCCTATCTCCCCCATAGCTGCCCTCGAACGTTTTGTGTTCCGCGATATCGCCGGTGTAAATTGGGGCACCCGTAGCGGGGATAGGCACCTCTTGGGAGACGAGACTGTCCATACTGTGGGATCGGCTTGGCCGCTCTGGCAACTCCGCACCCACCTGGTGGGTAACCTGTCCGCCAGTAGGGGTCACATCCCGCTGGACCAAGTCCTCCACAAAGCATGCACACGCCCCCCTGGTCAACCCCGACGAATACCCCCGAAATAGCGAGCACAGTAACCGTAATTCATCGGCAGTCCGCTCCTCAATCTGCTGCATGTCCGGTTGGGTGGCCAAAAAATCACGGACATCCTGCTCGGTCAGCAGATGAAGCAGAACCTGTACATTGTTCTCCATGATGAACACACAGAGCTTACACAGCTCAAAACAAGCAAGTTCTTTCCTTCGTAATCCCAATTAAACATTGAATTTATCCTGGCAAGGTCGCCACTATCACAAATCGAGGGAACTGTAAGAGAAGGACCCGGGCCTGCCTAAAGGTAACGCAATACCCTCTCTATAACCCTCAGTATCCCCGATCGTGAACAGACACTACTACACGTAGCACTACGGCGTCAAGGCTCTCTGGAACCACACGTGGGGTAGGGTTTTCGATATACTTTTAGGCTGCTGTCTTTTACTCGTCCGCCCAAATGGATTGAGATACTACTCCGTCCCAACGAGGATAAATTCAGATCATAACCCCACAGAACAGTCACTCTGGTCACAGACTCCTACCTACTATATTATCAACAGTGCCGTGCTATGATCAAGAAGGGTGCAGTGACTGTACTAGGGAAAACCACCCTGCAACAGTTACCTCTATAAGAGGCCACCACCCCTCCTCTATTACAGTATGTCACCCTGCCGTGATCAAAAGCACCAGCCCAAAGTAGTGAATTGTTGCAACACAGGTCCGGGTGATTGAAATGGGGACACAAAAACTAGGGTTGGATCACACTGGTCGAGGACTCCCTCGGCCACTGGACCAACAAAAGGATTACAAGAAGAAAATGACGGTAAAGGCATATACAAGTAGAACACCGCAACCAGGCAGAGTCTACATGTATATCCCGATACAAAAAAAAAGTATTTCCTAATTGAATTCTCACAATCACAACCCTCTTCACTGGTTCACAATAGTTGGTCTAATATGGGCGGATCCTTGCAACAATTGTCTAGTTAGGCTATGGCATCAATAAAGATGGTGAACAATGACAGTGTCGGCACGTACCCGGAGGTTCATAAACGGATACCGAAATAATAGCGGGCACACGAAAAATACGGCACAAAAACTATCTGGGTGACCAGGTGTTAATTACTTAATAACTGACTCACTAAGTTAAACTTTAGATTAAGCAGTGAAATATGAAACTGAGCAAACAATATGCATTATGTTACTAACCATTGATAGTATTAATTATTAAAATGATTACGCAAGTAATTAAATCAAGTATGCAAGGAAGAAAACATATGGCTGCACCTGAAGGGGTTAATTAATAAAGGGGGTACGAAAAAAACACTCAGCTATCGTGGGACTATACTCCCAGGCCGGTGACAGCTCTCCTATATATCCGTGGCAGTAAAATATCCTGGTAGGATGGTATATGGTGTAAATCCAGGGACACAAGCCGGGAGCTATTATCACTATCACAGCCGAGAATACAGTCCAGGCCTTACAGCAAGAAAATGGGCTAATCCATTACCAGGTAGGGGAGTTCCTCTACACCAAATGAAACTAATTTATACATCACCTTATTCACTACCCACAAACACTATACCTATATACGGCCCTTAATCTGGCTCCAATGATATCAGAAAGCAAGATATTACTCCATAAGTAATATCGATGAAGAAGCTAGCCAAACATGACGTCACCAAGCATGGTAAAAACTCCTCCAACGAATCCCCACTAGGCCAGCCAGCTATGACGTCATCGAGTATAGCAAAACACTGCGCACCTCCCCACACTCTGTTCTACTCTCTCTCTCTCTCTCAAATCCTATCATTACTACTTAATGATAAAACATATACTTTGCAATTAAATATATAAAGCCTTGACATGGGTGAAAACAAAGAGCCTTTTTGGACTGCCCATGACACGAGCTTTCATATGAAATAAAGCACACAACAATACATAAACTGTAGCCACATCCACTGCCCTGGCGATCCTAGCAAGTCACTGTAGGACATGCTATGCGGTTCTAACGGAGTGGTTAACGTCACAATCCCCCCCAAGATTTTTCTCAGAGGCCCAAGGCTCACAAAAATCTGATTGTTAGAACCCATGCTATATCTCTACTTCCCATCACCCAGCGGCAGTAAAATATCTGGCACCGTTCTCAACAAAACATTTTACAAAATTATAACCCTCCCCATCACAATAGGTTAAATCATATGTGGTAAACTATCAATGGAAGTTAAATATTACTAAGCTATAATGAATCAAATAAAATCAATCTAAATGAAAACTACTCTATATCTAAATTGAATTCAATCTGAAACAAGCTAATTTATATCCAAAGGTCTCACATAATAAATGTATATAATTATAGGGTAAGGTTATAAGGGTTAATATTAGCCAGGAATTAACTCACCAATAGTTCCACGTGGCAATGAGGCAAGGGAGAACGTTTTACCCAATATGGCGGTGGACAATGGGGAACGAGACTTCGGTCCCAAGACACGAGTCAAGTTAAAGAAAGAATAAATGATTACATGGGAATGGACATGATTATTATAATTTATGCTTATCTATCAGTCAGTCATGATTTCGATGAGAGCGTCGTGATGGTGTAGCTGTGTGTATTGCTGTATGTGTATTGTGATTAGAGGCACAAAAGCACGATCAACTGAGGGCGGAAAATTAGATGTTAACTGGTTGGTGTTCGTGAAGGCTCTGGCGTACCTCAAAGCACACCTTGCTGCCTTGGCAAACCGCCAGGAGCCCAAATTATCGTACCGCATTTAGGTTGCTCTATACGATAAATTATATTAATATACGATAAATTCATATATACTACATAAGACCATGGCAATATTGCTTAATAGCATATTAGGCCTTTTATAACTTAACTTATTTACAATCTTATAATATACGATCTACTCGTCCTACGTCGTGCTGTAGGAGAGATCGTGACGTCACAGAGACATACAAGATCACAAAAGAGTCATATTCTATCGTATTTATACGATACACTCCCCCCACAAAAAAGACCTGAACCCCACCTTAAACCTAAAGTTGCCCAGAGGCTATCTTCTGACGCCACAAGTCGACGGCGCCAGCAGCAGCGCGTCTGGGACGCGTCCCGGTCCGAGAATGATCACCATCAGTATGAGGTGAGTCGTTCCTTCGAGAATCCTCGGACCCAGCAATAACAGGTGAAGCCTCAGATTGCAATGCGGAATCGAGCTCCAAAGCGTACAAACGTGCGATAGGCCGAACAGTAGTTCCAGTGGCTGTCTTCAATAGCGCCACCCGCTCTACAAAGTCTGCCCCCTTGTATACCTCTAACACGCGGCCTAATTTCCAGTATAAACGAGGACTATCTTCTTTAATTAAAACAACTTCGCCAAATGTAGGTGCCGTTGGTCTACCAGAGGGAGTAACACTCCTTTCCCTCAATGCTAGCAGATATTCACTAATCCACCGTTTCCTAAAATCCTCGATTATCCTGGATATATACTGGTATCTCTTAGACACCGCTACCTCAGAGTACAACGAGGGATCCTCTAACTCTACTATGGATTGGAAATCAGATGGAAACGCAGTCAATGGTTTCCCATATAGCAAGTGAGCTGGCGTTAATGGTAGTGGTTCTTGCAGGTCGGTGTACACGTATGTAAGCGGGCGATCATTCACGACTGCCTCTATCTCTGTGAGGACTGTCGTCAACTCACTCTTCTTTAATAGAGCACGTCCTACAACCGCTCTTAGTCCTGACTTTACTATGCCGACACATCGTTCCCACATGCCACCAAACCAAGGTGCCTTAACTGGAATGAACCTCCATTCGCACTTCTTCTCTCCCAAAAAAGTGATGATAGTAGGATCACTACTCATATCCTTTAGATATTTTGATGCTTGGACATAAGTGGGAGCATTGTCGCTAAGAATGAGTTGAGGGAATGAACGACGGGCACAAAACCGTCTAAACGCCAGCATAAATTCTTCGCTAGACATATTATCACATAGTTCTAGGTGTACCGCTCGAGACGTCGCACAGGTAAACAATAATATATAAACCTTCTCATGCTCCCTCGTCTTCAATGCCCCTGTGTAATCTAATCCTACCGCTTGGAAAGGTTCTACGTGCTTTACACGGCATTCAGGTAGAGGTGGAGCTGGTCCAGTTGCATATGGTTTACCCTTTAGTCTCTGGCATATTACACACTTTCTCACTACGCGTCGAGCTACTTGTCGAACTCTGGGTATCCACCATGTGAGACGTAAATTTAATATAATATGACATACCCTGTAGTGTTTTACTTCCCTATGTGCACGTATGATCAATAGATCAGTAACGTGATGTCTTGTTGGCATAAGTATAGGTCGGTTTGTGCCGTCTGGTACACCCGACCACTTCAGGCGACCCTCACACCTGATGAGGCCATTGTCTAGGTGCAACCTTAGTTGACGCACTATATTAGGCATTAATGTCTTATTCGAGCTTTTCAAGGATTCTAATTCATTGGAAAAGGTTTCTACTTGAACCCCTTTGATCAAAGTTACTTCAGCTGCTTTAAATTCACGAGCATCAATGTTGTGACCCCTGTTGCAGAGTTGGCCCGTTACTTTAAGCTTGAGATTGGATACATATCGCAACACCCAAGCTACAACTCTGACTAGTTTATTATAGTCACCGAATCTTGCCCACTTCATGATAGGACCCGGTGGCTCATTTGGTTGGGCTGTAACTGCCACTGTTTCCAGTGGCAGAAGTCCCTCACCAACAGCATGCCATATCGTCCATTCACTTTCATGGAGCAGCCACTTTGGACCATGCCACCACAATTCGGACTTCATTAACTGGCTAGCCGTTATACCCCTAGTTATGAGATCACTAGGGTTTTCCTTTGTATTTACATAATGATAAGCAACGTCTGGCAAAAGGGCTCTAATCTCATCTACCCTATTCCGCACATAAACTGGCAGAGACTTCTTGCTATGTATCCAGTTGAGTGCGACCTGACTATCGCACCATACGTGAACGATTTCAATATTTAATTCGCTCTCATATGCTGCCCGTACATGTTGCACCAGACGTGCTAATAGCAGCATGGCAGTCAATTCCATTTTAGGGATAGTTACCTTTTTAACCGGGGCTACTTTGGCCCGGGCTGTAACTAAATGTGCCCCAAATGAAGTAACAACATATATGGCTACCCCGTATGCCGTGGCGCTAGCATCGCAAAACGTGTGTAACGTAACGTCACCGAACGCCGCCACTTTACGAGGTATAGGTTTAGTACATAGGATGGCATATTCATTCAACAACAATGTCCCTTGGTCATTCAGGTCCTCGGGCAAACTGTCATCCTATCCTATTTTACGTCTCCAAACTTCCTGCATTAGAATCCTAGCTCTTATGGTAACAGGTAATGCTAGACCCAAAGGATCAAAAAATTGTGCAACTTTGCTCAACAGACTTCTTTTTGTGTGCGCTCCTGTCTGCTGAGCAAAACACCTTGTTTGAAAAGTTAGTATGTCATGTTTAGGTTGCCAGATCATCCCCAAATTTCTGGACTTTTCCTGGTTAAGAGATGCCGTACCATCCACTTGTATTAAACTCTGAAGATCTTCACTATTAGTAACCCACTCGCGGAGAAATAGATGTGCATCCGCAAACAATCTGCGTGCTTGCCATTATGCATACAACAAATCATCTTGACTATCGCTAGTACCCTGCAAATTGTCAATGTATAATCCGCGAGATAGTTTACTTGTGTCCTCATGAGTGTCAGCTAGATGTTTTCTGATTGTGGCATTTAACAAAAACTGCGAGCAAGTGGCCCCAAAGAGTACAACCCGAAAACGGTATATTATGATGGGACTTTCAGAGTCGCTAATGTCGCCGAACCAAAGAAAGCGGGTAACATCTCTATCTTCCTCCTTTAGCTTGACCATCAAGAATGCCTTCTCGATGTCACTGGTATAGGCATACTTCCCCAGCCTAAACCGCAATAGATGTTGGGACAGATCCGACACCATGGACGGACCTGTCAACAGGCAGTCATTTAGACTGGGTTGTTGTCCTTGGTGGGCAGAACAGTCATACACCACCCGTATTGGTGTGGTGACGCTGTCTTTCTTTACCCCATGATGGGCCCAGATAGTGAACCCTACCCTTCTTACACGGTTCCCGGACATCGACTCTCTCTATAAAGCCCCTATCCTCATAACTCCGAAATACATCGTCATACGCCTGGCGCGTGCTCGGTTCGTTAGACAATTTCCGCTGCAATGCGCGCAAGCGACCTAATGCCAAACCATAGTTGGTAGGCAGGCTTATCTCGCTGTTCTTCCAGGGTAAACTAACTTTATATTGCTTGTCTGAGGCACAGTAGCACACAGACTCGTCAAACCTTTGTAGCGCAACTTCCGAGTCATAATCAGTCTCCATAGGATTAATGCCTATGTGATCCAATCTCCACAGTCGTTCCAGGTCGAAGTCGGCAGCCATCTTAGGGTCACTAGGTTGGGAATCCTTCCTTCCCAACTCCTCTGCCGCGGTTACATTGACTCTATATATCGAGACCGTGTCGACCAGGACCTTTGACTGTGTAGTATGCACCTTTCCGCTCATGCAGTATCCAAATTTAGTGGGGATTAAAATTACACCACACATCTTTTTAAATCCAGGGTATACTACTTCATAATAATGATCCACACCAAGTAGAACATGCACCTCACTCTGATTTCCCATGGGATCTGACAAGTTAACCCCCTTGCTACGTAATGCGTGTTCCACCTTCTTCACACACCCACAGATACATATTCTGGTAGGGTGTCTACTACGATACAAGTCATAAAGTACCGGTTTTTACGATAGAAATATGAAATCTCCGCTATCTCGTAGTCTTGTTTATCAGTAACCCCTGTGAAGCCCTGTAATCGAAGAGTCTCAGCCCCTACGATTCGGTGCTTCAGTCCCACTAGTACGGACCTCTTTATAAAGGAACGTTGAGACCCTTGATCTAGAAGTACCCGACAAACTTTGTTACTGTCATTACCTTCCATGGGAATCTGTATTGTGGGCAATATAGTGGTGTCTTGCGTGCTAGCTAGTGCCACAGTTGTAGTACCCTCATTTTTGATGTCTTTGACTTTATCTGCTGTAGGACACAACTTATCAAAGTGATGTCCTTTGCAGTGGCGACAGGGCCTTAAGTATGTAGCAGTACATTGTCCCTGCTTACCATGTTCTTTACTTAGACAACCTACACAGAGCTTCAATCTTTTCGCCTGTGCTAGTTTTGTCTCATTTGTTGGGTATTTTATGCAGAAACTCCATTTATGTTTGTTGTTACATAGCTTACATAGAATCTGAGCAGGTTTCTTATACACACCCTCTTTCTTTACTTTAGTCCCCACTGTCATCCTTACTGTTCCCCTCTTCTCCACATTCTCACTCCCTCCCGACACATACATTCTTCCTTTGTTCAACTGTAGATTATTGATCTCCTTACTGAACTGAGTTTTGAATTCCCCCAGCTCAAATGATCTTACCTTATCAAGTATTGCCATAGGAAGCTTCTGACGCAAGATAATGACTATCATTTCCTGCGTGGTAAGCCCTAGGGTGTCTAGCGATCGAGTATGGCACTCCATATTTGCCCTGAAGTTTGTCAATTCATCAACCTTATACTGTGGTTCTGCGAGCCCCAACAAGGCAACGACATGGGCCATCTTCAACTGCTCTCTATCCCCGTATGTGGACTCTAATAAGTGTACCGCTTCAAGATAACTACCACCTACTACTGCAAAACCCTCTATTAAATGTAAGGCCTCTCCTTCCATTTGTCCCTTCAGATAGTGAAACTTGCGGACATTATCCAAAGAGGATTCATGAACCGTAGATCGAAATACGTCCCAGAAAGCTAACCACTCGGTTAACTTGCCCCCAAATGTAGGAAGATTGAGCTTTGGGAGGTGTACAGTATGTTTTGGGTCAGCCCTTCTATGGGCCTCATTATCGCCTCCCTTCTTACTTGCGACAGCACGCTGTAATAGGTACTTCGCTCTAAAGACAGGTTCGTCATAGAGGGCGCGATTATCACACTCTGTAACTATCTCTTCCTCCTCTGTCATGTCAGCCACAATCACCTCACTCAGAGCCGTAATACGACCGTGGGTAACCTGGACGTTTTCTAATCTAGCCTCCAATTCCTCTAGTTCAGCAGTAGTGATGAAAGTGTTGACGTCCACAATTAGCCTACTTAATACTCCCCGAAGTCCCGCCCTTTGATTTTTAGGGGCTTTGATCATCACCCTACTAGACGGTGTCTCTTAATCGTTTTTATCCATTTTGCATGTGAGCCTATAGGCTATGTATCTAAATGTTACGTTACAAAAACAACGGCCAAATAATAGTCTAATTAAGAGACGCCAACCGGCGGACTTCTATGTTATGGAGAAAATATAGTACACTAAATAGCAATACCTACTAATGGATCATATTGAACAAGAAAAAATGTTAGGTCAGGTCATATGTCACAGGAAGTCCGAAACGGAAAAGAAAATTATTGGGGAAAGATGATGGGTGGGATGCAGAACTTGGGCAGGTGCAACGATGTGACCCTGCATTCCGGCTCTAACCATCGCTTGGCTAGCCTTGCCAGTTTATCATAGAGTTGTTCCTGCATCCTGTTATATGTCCCCTTGTTCATTGCCTTAAAATCCCTTACTGGTAGCTAATTCCCGGGTCTGGGCACCAATGTGGTAAACTATCAATGGAAGTTAAATATTACTAAGCTATAATGAATCAAATAAAATCAATCTAAATGAAAACTACTCTATATCTAAATTGAATTCAATCTGAAACAAGCTAATTTATATCCAAAGGTCTCACATAATAAATGTATATAATTATAGGGTAAGGTTATAAGGGTTAATATTAGCCAGGAATTAACTCACCAATAGTTCCACGTGGCAATGAGGCAAGGGAGAACGTTTTACCCAATATGGCGGTGGACAATGGGGAACGAGACTTCGGTCCCAAGACACGAGTCAAGTTAAAGAAAGAATAAATGATTACATGGGAATGGACATGATTATTATAATTTATGCTTATCTATCAGTCAGTCATGATGTCGATGAGAGCGTCGTGATGGTGTAGCTGTGTGTATTGCTGTATGTGTATTGTGATTAGAGGCACAAAAGCACGATCAACTGAGGACGGAAAATTAGATGTTAACTGGTTGGTGTTCGTGAAGGCTCTGGCGTACCTCAAAAGCACACCTTGCTGCCTTGGCAAACCGCCAGGAGCCCAAATTATCGTACCGCATTTAGGTTGCTCTATACGATAAATTATATTAATATATACGATAAATTCATATATACTACATAAGACCATGGCAATATTGCTTAATAGCATATTAGGCCTTTTATAACTTAACTTATTTACAATCTTATAATATACGATCTACTCGTCCTACGTCGTGCAGTAGGAGAGATCGTGACGTCACAGAGACATACAAGATCACAAAAGAGTCATATTCTATCGTATTTATACGATACATATGTAGTTATGCTCCTCAAGAGCGAGCTTCTCTAGCCCAGCATTCTGAGAGGAGTGCAACTCAGAATTACTGCTATAACATACTGAAAAAATTCAACTATCAAAGAAAGAGTTTTTATTTGATTTTTATTTGTTTATTTCGGTTTGCACTATAGGGGCAAGCCTAGTTTTTTCTTCTATACCAAACGCTCAACTCCTGCTTTACGACCCAATACGCTGGGCTACAACCGCAAGCCAACAAGCACCAAGCGCAAAATACTATTCAAACTAAAGCAGGAGGCTACCCGTGTGTCAATCTACCCAGGATCATATACCCTTGAAAGACAATCTGCAACCACGTTGTCACAACCGGCAATATGGCGTATGTCCAGGTTATATACCAGTAACCTTAGTGACCACCTGGTCAGCCTCATATTCCGATTGTGAAACTGGTCCAAGAACTTGAGAGGGTGATGATCTGGGTAAACTACAACGACCGGACCATAGGCTGGAACATAGACCCCGAAATGCCCCAGCGCAAGCACAACCGCCAGCAGCTCCTCCTCGACAACAGAGCAGCTCCCCTGGGCCGAATTGAACTTCTCCGAGCAGAAACTAACAGGATGCTCCAGCCCATCATCGTCCTTTTTCACAAGGACGGCACCAGCCCCCACACCACTAGCATCCGTTGCTAGTTGGAAAGGTAGGCTAAAGTCAGGGGCCCTGAGGATCGGGTGAGTGCACAACAGGTGTTTTACTACTCTAAACGCCTTCTCACACTCAGGCGCCCATTTGACTTTCTTATCCTTCAAGTTATCCTCCACCTGAGCTTGACTGTCCCGTTCTCCTTCTCCACCTTGACTGCTAAACGTCATCACAGGCACAGTGAGAGGCTCAGGGGGGTGCCTCACATACTCCTTCATGAGATTAACGTGACATAACTGATTGCGCATACGTCTGTCTGGAGCGGCCACCAAGCAATCCAGGTCCGATTGCCTCTCACCCACCCTATAAGGACCAGTGTACTTCGCGGATAAGGGATGACCTACAAGGGGCAGTAGAATCAACACCTCCTGACCCACATCCGTTCTCGACTGTCGAGGACATACTTGAGCATAGAACAAGGTTTTTCTGCACCCCCCCATATTTCGTTAACCATATGGAGAGGCCCTCTGACACGGTGTCCAAAGACGAGCTCATTAGGGCTGAATCCCAAACTTTCCCCAGGTACCTCCCGTGCAGCAAATAAAACATATGGCAGGCCAAGATCCCAACCTTTCCCACTCTCAAAGCAACAATAACGAAGCACAGATTCCAAGGCTGAGTGCCATCGCTCTAACACACCCTGGCTCTCTGGATGATACGCAGATGACACAACCGTAACAATCCCATGCTGCGGCACTGCTTGAACAAAGAGGCCAGAAGTGAAGTTGGATCCTTGGTCTGACTGAATTACCTGCGGGAAACCATACCGGGAAAAATACACTAGCAAGTTTCGGACCACCGTCTTGGCTGACCCATTTCTCATAGGGTACGCGTCAGGGTACCTTGTTGCTACCTCCATGATGGTCAGGGAATGCTTGGAAAAAATCTCTTGACTGTGCATCACTGTCCTCCTTCAACTCGACAGCACCGGTACCACATTCAAGAACCTCCGGGTCTTCTAAGTGCAATTTACGAATGTCCGAAGGAGCAAGCTTATCTAAGTGTTTGCGAAACAACTCATGCCCCCTCCTACACTGAATTTAGCCTCCCGTTGCTCTCTCTCTGTGTATCGTTGCTGTCTCTTCGTCTTTTTAAGCCCATCCTCTGCCTTCTTACTAACAGTTAATGGGTCTTCTCCAGACTCGAAAATCGGTCCTAATAATGAGTCCCCGAGAATGTCCGCTGATACTAAACTCTCAACCGCATCAACTTCCAACCCCTTCTCGGTACCTTTCCTCCGCTTGTCTAAAGACTGTTGACCAGAATGTGACTCCCTGGATGCAAGAGATCTGGTGACAACACACGCCATAGGTTGCACCGGACACTTCTCAACCCACTCCTGCTCCTCCCTACTCACGTCGGCCGGCTTCTCGGCAACGACCAAGGGTGGAGCCTCAGAAGTAGACCCTGCAAAGTCGTTGCCGAGAAGGAGGTCGACGCCCCCAACAGGCAACTTCTCCACAATTCCTACATCCAGGTCACGAGTCACACCATCAACTTCCATCTTCATTCTTACAAGCGGGTATGACCTTGTTGCATTAACTCCCTGAACCACAACCACCCGTGCCGTATTTACAGGTTTACCAGTGAAATTCCTCAACAATGTTTGCGATGCCCCAGTGTCATGCAAAATTCTCACTCATGTACCCCCCCACCACACAACCGAGTCCCCTGTGGTCACTAAAGGCATCACGGACAGGGAATAAGCCTTCCGGATCCTTCTGCACTGGCAGTGTATTTAGCTCGGAAGAAATGCCTCTAGCAAACTCCGATGTCCTCTTGAACACTCCAATGCCGTGAGCAAAAGACACGGCTGCTGGAGGAGGTCGACTAGGGCACTCATTTGCCTTATGACCCTCCTGGTGGCACTTAAAACACATAAAATTCTGTTTCGGCTTATACTGTGATGTAAAAGGCCCCTGACTTTTCACATACGGCGTGGTGTTAGGTTTGGATTCTGTTTTAGTTTCATAGCTCTTTTGTTTAAATGTGTCATTGCTACGGGGAGGGGGAGGATAACGGTCCCTATCACTTGCATCGTACTTCTGTGAGGACCCGCAACCCCGAATCAACAACAGCCGTCGATCAGCCATTTCTGCTGCTTCGACTAGAGTTCTTGGGTTTTTCTCCTTTAAGTTCAAAGTTAGATCACCGCCCGTGCTCTTAAAGAACTGCTCCAACATCATTAACTGCTTAACTCCATCAAATGTTGTTACCTTCTCAGATCGGAGCCAGTTCCCCATAGCATCGGACAAGTCCCGGGCGTGTTCCAAAAAGGTGCTATCTCTTCCCTTGGTTACACCCCGGAACTTCAAACGGTACGTTTCTGGTTGCAGTTCGTAAGCCCTCAGGACAGCCTCCTTGAGATCCTCATACACAATACATGACTCCAAAGGTAATGCATCGTAGGCTTTAAGACCCTTGCCTATTAGTCTAGAGGATACAAGTGCTGCCCATTTATTCTCTGGCCACTGGTGTTCCTGGCACTTCTTCTCAAAGCGTGCGAAAAATTCTGTTACACCACTCTTATCAAACACCGGAACCAGTTTCAATAGGTGCGAGAGAGATTGATCATGACCACGGTTACCAGCCCCAAGTCGCTGTCCCGTTGCCTCTACCCGCGACTTCTCTACGTCCCTGTCGGCACAGTACCTAGTCGACTCTAAATCAGCTTGGATTTTTGCTAGCTTGGCTCTCTCTTCTATCTTGGCTAATTCTAATTGCTGCTGAAGCTCACATGCCCTTTGTTGCTGCTGAAGCTGACATTCTCTCTCTTCGATCTTAGCTAATTCGAGCTGAAACAATAATTCTGGAGTTAACCCTTGAGGAGGTGAAGGTGCTACAATGTTTGAAATTACCGGGGGTCCCCCCAGGGGCAACCCACCCTGCCAGTCACCACCCAACTGTGGACGCGTGCTCAGGGTCGGCAAACTACTTGGATGGCTGGGAGTCGAGTGTAGGGGAAGCATGGCCGAAGGGCTCTGAGCACTCAACCCATCTCGCTCACCAGTCACCCTGCCCAGTACACACGTTATCAAGTTATCCCTGGTCATGCTGCTAGTACCCGCATGACCGATAGCTGTGGCCAGGCATTGAAGACCGTACCGATCCATACCCTCCAACTGCTCGGCAGTAATAGGCCATTGCAAAAATATCCTAGCATCCTCCTCACAGTTCACCTGATTAACCATTTCATCATACTGTTGTTCCTCAGTTTCGACATTACGTACTGTGTCTACATTCTCCTCTGATCCGGTATAAGACATGATGCTCACAAAAATTTCCCACCTCAATATTCAGAAAAGAAGCACCCCAAACTCTTATACCTCAATATACACACAAAAATTCTCGGAAATACTCAAGGGCTATACTATGTTGCAAAAACAAAATTATTCTTGCGATCCCCGCAAAATATTCCCCAAAACAACAAATGTTCCCTGCTAATAAATGAAGGTTCACCAAATCCTAGGTAAGGTCGCCATTTGTTACGACTGAGGTTTAAATATATCAGGGTTCTTATTCATTGGACTAGTAATGGCATATAATTATGCTACAACGGAAAGCGCTAGATCCAACCTCTGATGTATATTCCCAGTGAACAAAGAACACAAATACTCTCCAGAGTTCTATATGCAATAATAGGTTATTAAACTCTCAATAAATGTGGTCTACTCTAGGCTTAATGTTATGTGAAAACAGCCTATTACTACCTATAACCGAAGGTGCTTGGTTATGGTATGCAAAGTAAGGTGGTAAGAGAAGTTACAGCTTACGTTACTTTAATCAATAAATGTCAGGCACTCCTGCATGAAAGAAAGTGCACTAAAGTCCTTCAACACCAACAAGGAATCTTCATTAAATGTTAGATGCTATCAAGATGCTCGAATCGGAAATGGAACCCAAAAAGGCAGGCAGCGGAACAATGCCCGTGCAGGCTATGCAGACAAAAAGGCAGGAGATATAATGCAGTCGGAGCCAAGAATATCCTAAACGCCACAACAATGCAGTATTCCTATCAACAAAAAGAGCCTAAGTCGTTTGTGTCTCAATACATCAAACTAGGCTGCGAAATGCTTGTGTAATCATAAACGGGTATGCATAAAAAGAGTAATTGGTTTAATATACTTAATGTCTACTGTGACTGATAAAGTCTAGCTAGAGTCAATGATACGATATACTGGTGCGCATGGCATGCCGCATAGCCTAGTGCAAATCTCAAGTCTGTGCGTCAAATATTACGTTATAATAAAGGGTAGCTCTCGAGAAACCTTAATACCGAAGTATTAAGCGTTCTCCTGGCGTACCTCAAAGACAAACAACGAGCTTAGAACAGTGCAGAATGGTATAGGCAAAAAGTCCTCATTCGTGCATGCTCTACTCTCAATGGCACACAGACTAGAATTTACCCAATCAACTCCAGTTCTCAGGTATGTCGTGCAGCTTTTAACTAAAGCCAGCACCCATCGGAAACAATACCTTATAATATCAGACTCCTAGTCTAGCATTATCTAATCCAGCAGAACACTAATAATTTACAGGAAGCAGTACTGAACAATATGAATGCCAACCAATGCTTCGTGATCAACTTATCTTAACAACTAACATACATGGGTTATATAAGACCTTAATGCACAATACCAACTAGCCAGCATGAAGCTGCTTATGCAGAGTTAACCAGAGGGGTATAATATTAATAAAAGGTGGTGAAAGATATGGAAATGAGAGAGATAGGCAGAGGAAAAGGTTCTCAGGTGAGGATATGGGGACAGATATCAAAGGGATAAGAGGGATGCGTTCTAGAAACCAGATCTGAGGGAGAAAGTAGCGAGAGAGCTGTATATATACTAGCACTAGTTCGAACCGCGTAGAAAAAGGGGTAACAAGTTCTCTAGCCAATGCTAAAGAAGCTAGCCAAACATGACGTCACCAAGCATGGTAAAAACTCCTCCAACGAATCCCCACGAGGCCAGCCAGCTATGACGTCATCGATTATAGCAAAACACTGCGCGCCTCCCCACACTCTGTTCTACTCTCTCTCTCTCTCAAATCCTATCATTACTACTTAATGATAAAACATATACTTTGCAATTAAATATATAAAGCCTTGACATGGGTGAAAACAAAGAGCCTTTCTGGACTGCCCATGACACAAGCTTTCATATGAAATAAAGCACACAACATTACATCAACTGTAGCCACATCCACTGCCCTGGCGATCCAAGCGAGTCACTGTAGGACAAGCCATGCGGTTCTAACGGATTGGTTAACGTCACAAAAGCACCAGCCCAAAATAAGAATTGTTGCAACACAGTTCCGGGTGATTGAAATGGTACACAAAAACTAGGGTTGGATCACCTGGTCGAGGACTCCCTCGGCCACTGGACCAACAAAAGGATCACAAGAAGAAAATGACGGTAAAGGCATGACAAGTAGAACACCGCAACCAGGCAGAGTCTACATTTATATCCCGATACGAAAATAAAAGTATTTCGTAATTGAATTCTCACAATCACAACCCCCTTCACTGGTTCACAATAGTTGGTCTAATACGGGCGGACCCTTGCAACAATCGTCTAGTTAGGCTACGGGATCAACGAAGATGGTGAACAATGATAGTGTCGGCACGTACCCGGAGGTTCATAAACGGATACCGAAATAATAGCGGGCACACGAAAAATACGGCACAAATACTATCTGGGTGACCAGGTGTTAATTACTTAATAACTGACTCACTAAGTTAAACTTTAGATTAAGCAGTGAATTATGAAACTGAGCAAACAATATGCATTACTAACCATTGATAGTATTAATTAATAAAATGATTACGCAAGTAATGAAAGCAAGTACGCAAGGAAGAAAACATATGGCTGCACCTGAAGGGGTTAATTAAATAAAGGGGGTACGAAAAAAATACACTCAGCTATAGTGGGACTATACTCCCAGGCCAGTGACAGCTCTCCTATATATCCGTGGCAGTAAAATATCCTGGTAAGAGGGTATGGTGTAAATCCAGGGACACACGACGTGAGCTATTATCACTATCACAGCCGAGAATACAGTGAGGAACTGTTCAAGCCTGGCCATACAGAAAGATGATGGGCTAATCCATTACCAGGTAGGGGAGTTCCTCTACACCAAATGAAACCACTTTATACATCACCTTATTCACTACCCACAAGCACTATACCCATATACAGCCCTTAATCTGTCCCCAATGATATCAGAAAGCAAGATATTACTCCGTAAGTAACAGCGATGAATTATAAGGATATGCCTTATAACCAGTCAAACTACCAAACTACTTAGCCGCCGGTATTGGCTCCCGCGCACTTCGATTGACAAGGGTATTGGAGTGTCTCTAAGATACCATCTACTCTATTTCTAGTAGTACTAGCAAATAGGGTCATAGAACAATAAGTGCCGCAAATAAATTAATTAGGTTAGTGTTAAAATATCAAGGAAGATCCGATGAAAGATAAAGGAGGTAGAAAAGACGACCCTCCTAATCTGACTAGAAATACCCAGATATACATCAGGTATAAATACATAGGTTGGTTACAGACACAGTGTATGGGAATGTACCTGTACGTCTGGAAAACAATAGTTTTGTCATAACCTCACAGGAGTAATTACACGCTCGTGTGACACCCCCACCGGGGAAGGAAATTTTTAGGATTAATGGGACAACAAAATTGCATAGCCGAAACAGGTAAAGTTTACCATGACAGAAACTAATTCCAAGGATCCCCAACAAATATACAATATGCTATATTAGGTATAAATATATTCGCTATAGTCTCTATACTCAATAAATATATCTTCTATACATATATCTCTATGAATAAACTCTAATAAATAAACTATATTTTACAAAGTATAACGCACCACCACCAGTCATTCAGGTTTCCATCCCCTCCCGGTACAGGCACTCAGCTAACACATTATCCACACCCCGGATATGCCGGACGTCCAAGTTGAATTCCTGCAACATTAGACCCCATTAGGTGAGCCTCTGGTTCTTGTTCCTAAACTTAGCCAAGAACAGGAGAGGATGGTGATCCGAGTAGACCGTAATAACAGGGCCATAGGGCGACAAATACACAGGAAAATGCTGCAGAGCCAGGATGAGAGCTAGCAGCTCCTTCTCCACTACGGAGTAGTTACGCTGCGCTCGTCTAAATTTCTTGGTATAATAACTCACCGGATGCTCAACATCATCCTGCCTCTGCAACAGGACCGCCCCGGCACCAACATTACTGGCATCCACCGCCAGAACAAAGGGCTTGGCAAAATCGGGTGCACGAAGGATCGGATGGTGACAGAGGAGGGTTTTCACATCGGAAAAAGCGCGGTCACACTCCTCCGACCATTTGAATTTCCGATCCTTACGCAAGAGATCCGTAAGGGGAGATAAAACTGTTGAGTAGTCCCAGATGAAGCGGCGATAGTAACCTATCATACCAAGGAAGCGTTGTAGAGCTTTTTGAGACTGTGGTGGAGTAAAGTCTCGGATCGCTTCAACCTTAGCTCGAGGTGGACAAACCCTTCCATGTCCCACCACATAGCCCAGATATTGGACTTCAGCCTTAACAAAATCACACTTGGCTAGGTTAACGACAAGACCCGCCTCGCTTAGTTGCCGGACGAGATGTTCTACATGCTGGACATGTTCCTCCCACGTGGTATCATAAATAATGACGTCATCTATGTAAACAGTGCAATTGGGGACACCCTCGACCACCTTGTCCATGAGGCGTTGGAAGGTATAGCGCATAACCTGACACTGGTATAGCGCCCCATTGACGACAAAACTAGCCACTTTCTTAGCTCTGTCAGTCAGGGGCACCTGCCAGTAGCCCTTCACAAGGTCTATTTTGGTAATGAAGGTGGCTGCGCCAATCCTATCAACCGAGTCATCAACTCGGGAAATCGGGTAGGTGTCGGTCCGGGACAGCCCGTTGACTTTGCGGAAGTCTACGCAGAACCAGACCTTGCCATCCGGCTTAGGCTGCAGTGTCACTGGACTGCTCCACTCACTATACCCCTTCTTGATGAGACCCCGATCTAACATGTAAGATAACTCGGTCTCATGCGCCTGCTGTTTAAGAGGATTAAGCCGATAGGGTGGCAACTTCACTGGATTGTTATCCAACACGTCAATATCGTGAATGGCCCAGGTAGTCCTCCCCGGGGAGTCACCAAACACCTGCTCATACAGAGTTCTTCACCCTGTCCGGCTGGGAGATGAGACAACTTCTCCCGCAGGGCCACGTACCCATTCGCTCCCCACAGGCCGGCCGGGATCGCTTCACACCAATACTCCTCCTCCTCCTCCATCCCTACAGCAAGCACTGGAGGGGGAAAACCCGGGTCCATGGCAGCAGAAGCAGTACTACCACCTGCAGGGTGAGACTCGGAAACCTGGGCGTTAGACACCTGCCCTCCAATCACAAAAGTCTCTGAGTCCTCCTCTGAACTCCTCTCCGCTCCCACCTTCACAAACAGGGGTATCAACGAAGGGTCCTCCTGCTGCTTTTCACACAATTCTGTAGGTCCAACAGAAGCTAAGTGCGAACTCTGAAGGGAGGCCTCGGTCGAGGGACTAATACCATCTCGGGAGCTAGTCACCTCTCTGGGGGTCGGATCCAGGGTCGGAAGAAATGCCTCGGATTCCTCATTATCCGACTCCCCCAACTCGGATACAGAATTAGGATGTTCATCCGGTGACCCGTCATCCTGACTGTCGGTCCCGACATCCGTTGTGTCTTCACACCCCTCCGGTTGTGCCAAGTGGCCCATCGACCGAGTCACAGCACAGACTGGATACAGTCCTGACTCCTCCTCCGCCAAGTCTCCAGCCTCAGGCTGGGCAACGACGGTCTCCGATACCACCACGGGCGGGGGAAAGACACGCTCCCCGGCCAGATCGGTGCCCAAGAGAAAGTCTACCCCGTTGACTGGAAGAGTGTCCACCACAGCGACCTTTGCAGCCGCCGACGCCAGGGGACACTCCAACCTCACTGGCACCAAGTCGTAGCAAGCATCGGTGTTTACTCCCCGGCACACGACATACTCACCAGTATGCACCAAAGCCCCCAGTGACATTCCGACACATGGACTGTCTAGCTCCAGTATCACGGAACACCGTCACTGGGTAGGACTTCCCCATGATCACCACCACCCCTGGATGGATGAAGGCCTTACACCAGTCTAAGGCGGAGCTATTCACTGACCCCTTGGGGGAGCCGCCCGAGTTACCAGACACTGGAGCCGCAGGTGTCAATTTCTCATAACACCCCGGCCCGCACCAAGCTTCCCTCGCATGCTCCCCTCTCCGCAGGTCAGACTCCTCAACCTGCCTGGCCTCCACCACCAACGACACAGGGCGGCGGTTCTGGGAAGCCTTCCACTTCGGGCAATTAGGCTTGATATGCCCGGGCTCCTTGCAGAAGAAGCAAGTGATAGTTTTGGAGGCACCCTTGGACCTTCGTTCCAACTTTGGCGACTTCTTCCCGGCTTCCGTCTGGGACGGAGTGGTATCTGGTGAGGCTGTTCCCTGTCCTGACCATCTCCTGATCGGAACAGATGTACCACCCTGTTTATCGGCACCCGGAACAGCCAGGACCCGATCATCGGCCCAGACGGCTGCCTCTGCGACAGTCCCAAACTGCTTTTCTCGGAGCTTTATGCCCAGGTCGCGCTCCGCTTTATTAATGAAATGCTCCATTAAGACAAGTTGTTTAAGGTCCTCCAAGGTCTCAACCCTTTCACTGAAAAGCCACTTTTGGAGAGAGTCTCGAAGATAGCGGGCATACTCTACATGGGTGTCGTTGTGTCTCTTTTTGGCCCCCCGGAACAGGAGCCGGTACGCTTCGGGTCTCAGTTCATAGGCCTTAAAGATGCGCCGCTTTACATCGTCATAATCCTCGAGCTCCTCATAGGTCATAGCATCGTAAGCTTCAAGGGCCTTACCCTTCAGGACATTGGCCACGAGGCCCACCCATCTCTCCCTAGGCCACCCATATTCTCGGGCCTTCATTTCAAAGCGAAGGAACCACTCCGTTACCTTCGCTTCGTCAAAGGCCGGAACGAGCTTGAGTGACCTAGTGAGCTTCACTTCGGCTGACTCCTCCCGATCCTGAACAGTACGCCCACAACCACGGCCTCCTCCCCACTTGGCCTCCACTCTTGTCCGCTCCAGCTCAAACTGTCTCTCCCTTTCTCTCTCTTGTCACTCTAACTCTCTCTCTCTCTCTTCTCGCTCAAACTCTCTCTCTCTCTGTTCTCGCTCAAACTCTCTCGCTCTCTCCTCATACTCTCTCTCTCTCGCTCTCTCCTCCATCTCCATCTTCTTCAGTTGCAGTTGGAGGGGAGACTCTCTTAAGATTCCTGGGACAAAGGGGGTGGAGTGATGGACCCGTGGAGTGGTTTAAAGCACAGGGCCGGGACGAATGGCCGACATACCAGGAGGAACACCGACGGAGACGGGAGGAGCCCTATCTCCCCCATAGCCGCCCTCGAACGTTTTGTGTTCCGCGATATCGCCGGTGTAAATTGGGGCACCCGTAGCGGGGATAGGCACCTCTTGGGAGACGAGACTGTCCATACTGTGGGATCGGCTTGGCCGCTCTGGCGACTCCGCACCCACCTGGTGGGTAACCTGTCCGCCAGTAGGGGTCACATCCCGCTGGACCAAGTCCTCCACAAAGCGTGCACACGCCCCCCTGGTCAACCCCGACGAATCCCCCCGAAATAGCGAGCACAGTAACCGTAATTCATCGGCAGTCCGCTCCTCAATCTGCTGCATGTCCGGTTGGGTGGCCAAAAAATCACGGACATCCTGCTCGGTCAGCAGATGAAGCAGAACCTGTACATTGTTCTCCATGATGAACACACAGAGCTTACACAGCTCAAAACAAGCAAGTTCTTTCCTTCGTAATCCCAATTAAACACTGAATTTATCCTGGCAAGGTCGCCACTATCACAAATCGAGGGTACTGTAAGAGAAGGACCCGGGCCTGCCTAAAGGTAACGCAATACCCTCTCTATAACCCTCAGTATCCCCGATTGTGAACAGACACTACTACACGTAGCACTACGGGGTCAAGGCTCTCTGGAACCACACGTGGGGTAGGATTTTCGATATACTTTTAGGCCGCTGTCTTTTACTCGTCCGGCCAAATGGATTGAGATACTACTCCGTCCCAACGAGGATAAATTCAGATCATAACCCCACAGAACAGTCACTCTGGTCACAGACTCCTACCTACTATATTATCAACAGTGCCGTGCTATGATCAAGAAGGGTGCAGTGACTGTACTAGGGAAAACCACCCTGTAACAGTTACCTCTATAAGAGGCCACCACCCCTCCTCTATTACAGTATGTCACCCTGCCGTGATCAAAAGCACCAGCCCAAAGTAGTGAATTGTTGCAACACAGGTCCGGGTGATTGAAATGGGGACACAAAAACTAAGGTTGGATCACACTGGTCGAGGACTCCCTCGGCCACTGGACCAACAAAAGGATTACAAGAAGAAAATGACGGTAAAGGCATATACAAGTAGAACACCGCAACCAGGCAGAGTCTACATGTATATCCCGATACAAAACAAAAAAGTATTTCCTAATTGAATTCTCATAATCACAACCCCCTTCACTGGTTCACAATAGTTGGTCTAATATGGGCGGATCCTTGCAACAATCGTCTAGTTAGGCTATGGCATCAATAAAGATGGTGAACAATGACAGTGTCGGCACGTACCCGGAGGTTCATAAACGGATACCGAAATAATAGCGGGCACACGAAAAATACGGCACAAATACTATCTGGGTGACCAGGTGTTAATTACTTAACACCTTACGAGCGGCCTATGCGGTTTATTTATGTGTACCGCACAGCGGGGTGTTTTTAGCCAAAATAGGGCTGTTTACGTGATCATTTTCATGCCTAAATAAGACCCAGAACGTAAAACAAGTACCTATCCCTGAAAGGGCATAAACAGAGCTTTCGAATGACACCATAACGATCCTTGTATGATGGATAGTTTTCTTGCAATAACCGAGCAACGCGAGTGCCAAACGCAGGTAATTCGGTACTTTCAGTACATAATTGAGTATGTAGCGAGTGAGAGAGGGAGGAGGGAGCTGAGATTTGTGTCAGTAGGTTCGCCGCGGTGGTCTGGAGCAGTCATACGCTCGCTAGTCTCCTGCCACCACTTGTCTCTCTCTCTCAGCCACATTACGTGCTGAAATTGCCACTCGAGTTATGTCGAGCGCCGCCACATAGTCCAGCTTTATTTAACTCGTCTTATGTTGCTCGCCGCTAAATAAGGGTTAATAACTGACTCACTAAGTTAAACTTTAGATTAAGCAGTGAAATATGAAACTGAGCAAACAATATGCATTAGGTTACTAACCATTGATAGTATTAATTATTAAAATGATTACGCAAGTAATTAAATCAAGTACGCAAGGAAGAAAACATATGGCTGCACCTGAAGGGGTTAATTAATAAAGGGGGTACATAAAAAAATACTCAGCTATCGTGGGACTATACTCCCAGGCCGGTGACAGCTCTCCTATATATCCGTGGCAGTAAAATATCCTGGTATGATGGTATATGGTGTAAATCCAGGGACACAAGCCGGGAGCTATTATCACTATCACAGCCGAGAATACAGTCCAGGCCTTACAGCAAGAAAATGGGCTAATCCATTACCAGGTAGGGGAGTTCCTCTACACCAAATGAAACTACTTTATACATCACCTTATTCACTACCCACAAACACTATACCCATATACGGCCCTTAATCTGTCTCCAATGATATCAGAAAGCAAGATATTACTCCATAAGTAATATCGATGAAGAAGCTAGCCAAACATGACGTCACCAAGCATGGTAAAAACTCCTCCAACGAATCCCCACGAGGCCAGCCATCTATGACGTCATCGAGTATAGCAAAACACTGCGCGCCTCCCCACACTCTGTTCTACTCTCTCTCTCTCTCTCTCAAATCCTATCATTACTACTTAATGATAAAACATATACTTTGCAATTAAATATATAAAGCCTTGACATGGGTGAAAACAAAGAGCCTTTTTGGACTGCCCATGACACGAGCTTTCATATGAAATAAAGCACACAACAATACATCAACTGTAGCCACATCCACTGCCCTGGCGATCCTAGCAAGTCACTGTAGGACAAGCCATGCGGTTCTAACGGAGTGGTTAACGTCACACCCCCCCCAAGATTTTTCTCAGAGGCCCAAGGCTCACAAAAATCTGATTGTTAGAACCCATGCTATATCTCTACTTCCCATCACCCAGCGGCAGTAAAATATCTGGCACCGTTCTCAACAAAACATTTTACAAAATTATAACCCTCCCCAACACAATAGGTTAAATCATATGTAGTTATGCTCCTCAAGAGCGAGCTTCTCTAGCCCAGCATTCTGAGAGGAGTGCAACTCAGAATTACTGCTATAACATACTGAAAAAATTCAACTATCAAAGAAAGAGTTTTTATTTGATTTTTTATATTTTTAATTTGTTTATTTCGGCTGCACTATAGGGGCAAGCCTAGTTTTTCTTCTATACCAAACGCTCAACTCCTGCTTTACGACCCAATACGCTGGGCTACAACCGCGAGCCAACAAGCACCAAGCGCAAATACTATTCAAACTAAAGCAGGAGGCTACCCGTGTGTCAATCTACCCAGGATCATATACCCTTGAAAGACAATCTGCAACCACGTTGTCACAACCGGCAATATGGCGTATGTCCAGGTTATATACCAGTAACCTTAGTGACCACCTGGTCAGCCTCATATTCCGATTGTGAAACTGGTCCAAGAACTTGAGAGGGTGATGATCTGGGTAAACTACAACGACCGGACCATAGGCTGGAACATAGACCCCGAAATGCCCCAGCGCAAGCACAACCGCCAGCAGCTCCTCCTCGACAACAGAGCAGCTCCCCTGGGCCGAATTGAACTTCTCCGAGCAGAAACTAACAGGATGCTCCAGCCCATCATCGTCCTTTTTCACAAGGACGGCACCAGCCCCCACACCACTAGCATCCGTTGCTAGTTGGAAAGGTAGGCTAAAGTCAGGGGCCCTGAGGATCGGGTGAGTGCACAACAGGTGTTTTACTACTCTAAACGCCTTCTCACACTCAGGCGCCCATTTGACTTTCTTATCCTTCCAGTTATCCTCCACCTGAGCTTGACTGTTCCGTTCTCCTTCTCCACCTTGACTGCTAAACGTCATCACAGGCACAGTGAGAGGCTCAGGGGGGTGCCTCACATACTCCTTCATGAGATTAACGTGACATAACTGATTGCGCATACGTCTGTCTGGAGCGGCCACCAAGCAATCCAGGTCCGATAGCCTCTCACCCACCCTATAAGGACCAGTGTACTTCGCGGATAAGGGATGACCTACAAGGGGCAGTAGAATCAACACCTACTGATCCACGTGAAACTCCCTGAGTTTAACCTGGAGGTCGTACCTGTCCTTCATGAGGGCCTGAGAGCTAGTCGAATTACGGCCAGCCAACTCCAGACTGCGCAACATCCGTTCTCGACTGTCGAGGACATGCTTGAGCATAGAACAAGGTTTTTCTGCACCCCCCCATATTTCGTTAACCATATGGAGAGGCCCTCTGACACGGTGTCCAAAGACGAGCTCATTAGGGCTGAATCCCAAACTTTCCCCAGGTACCTCCCGTGCAGCAAATAAAACATATGGCAGGCCAAGATCCCAACCTTTCCCACTCTCAAAGCAACAATAACGAAGCACAGATTCCAAGGCTGAGTGCCATCGCTCTAACACACCCTGGCTCTCTGGATGATACGCAGATGACACAACCGTAACAATCCCATGCTGCGGCACTGCTTGAACAAAGAGGCCAGAAGTGAAGTTGGATCCTTGGTCTGACTGAATTACCTGCGGGTAACCATACCGGGAAAAATACACTAGCATGTTTCGGACCACCGTCTTCGCTGACCAATTTCTCATAGGGTACGCGTCAGGGTACCTTGTTGCTACCTCCATGATGGTCAGGGAATACTTGGAAAAATCTCACGACTGTGCATCACTGTCCTCCTTCAACTCGACAGCACCGGTACCACATTCAAGAACCTCCGGGTCTTCTAAGTGCAATTTACGAATGTCCGAAGGAGCAAGCTTATCTAAGTGTTTGCGAAACAACTCATGCCCCCTCCTACACTGAATTTAGCCTCCCGTTGCTCTCTCTCTCTGTGTATCGTTGCTGTCTCTTCGTCTTTTTAAGCCCATCCTCTGCCTTCTTACTAACAGTTAATGGGTCTTCTCCAGACTCGAAAATCGGTCCTAATAATGAGTCCCCGAGAATGTCTGCTGATACTAAACTCTCAACCGCATCAACTTCCAACCCCTTCTCGGTACCTTTCCTCCGTTTGTCTAAAGACTGTTGACCAGAATGTGACTCCCTGGATGCAAGAGATCTGGTGACAACACACGCCATAGGTTGCACCGGACACTTCTCAACCCCCTCCTGCTCCTCCCTACTCACGTCGGCCGGCTTCTCGGCAACGACCAAGGGTGGAGCCTCAGAAGTAGGCCCTGCAAAGTCGTTGCCGAGAAGGAGGTCGACGCCCCCAACAGGCAACTTCTCCACAATTCCTACATCCAGGTCACGAGTCACACCATCAACTTCCATCTTCATTCTTACAAGCGGGTATGACCTTGTTGCATTAACTCCCTGAACCACAACCACCCGCGCCGTATTTACAGGTTTACCAGTGAAATTCCTCAACAATGTTTGCGATGCCCCAGTGTCATGCAAAATTCTCACCTCATGTCTTCTACCCCCCCAGTCCACACAACCGAGTCCCCTGTGGTCACTAAAGGCATCACGGACAGGGAATAAGCCTTCCGGATCCTTCTGCACTGGCAGTGTATTTACCTCGGAAGAAATGCCTCTAGCAAACTCCGATGTCCTCTTGAACACTCCAATGCCATGAGCAAAAGACACGGCTGCCGGAGGAGGTCGACTAGGGCACTCATTTGCCTTATGACCCTCCTGGTGGCACTTAAAACACATCAAATTCGGTTTCGGCTTATACTGTGATGTAAAAGGCCCCTGACTTTTCACATACGGCGTGGTGTTAGGTTTGGATTCAGTTTTAGTTTCATAGCTCTTTTGTTTAAATGTGTCATTGCTACGGGGAGGGGAAGGATAATGGTCCCTATCACTTGCATCGTACTTCTGTGAGGACCCGCAACCCCGAATCAACGACAGCCGTCGATCAGCCATTTCTGCTGCTTCGACTAGAGTTCTTGGGTTTTTCTCCTTTAAGTTCAAAGTTAGATCACCGCCCGTGCTCTTAAAGAACTGCTCCAACATCATTAACTGCTTAACTCCATCAAATGTTGTTACCTTCTCAGATCGGAGCCAGTTCCCCATAGCATCGGACAAGTCCCGGGCGTGTTCCAAAAAGGTGCTATCTCTTCCCTTAGTTACACCCCGGAACTTCAAACGGTACGTTTACGTTTCTGGTTGCAGTTCGTAAGCCCTCAGGACAACCTCCTTGAGATCCTCATACACAATACATGACTCGAAAGGTAACGCATCGTAGGCTTTAAGACCCTTGCCTATTAGTCTAGAGGATACAAGTGCTGCCCATTTATTCTCTGGCCACTGGTGTTCCTGGCACTTCTTCTCAAAGCGTGCGAAAAATTCTGTTACACCACTCTTATCAAACACCGGAGCCAGTTTCAATAAGTGCGAGAGAGATTGATCATGACCACGGTTACCAGCCCCAAGTCGCTGTCCCGTTGCCTCTACCCGCGACTTCTCTACGTCCCTGTCGGCACAGTACCTAGTCGACTCTAAATCAGCTTGGATTTTTGCTAGCTTGGCTCTCTCTTCTATCTTGGCTAATTCTAATTGCTGCTGAAGCTCACATGCCCTTTGTTGCTGCTGAAGCTGACATTTTCTCTCTTCGATCTTAGCTAATTCGAGCTGAAACAATAATTCTGGAGTTAACCCTTGAGGAGGTGAAGGTGCTACAATGTTTGAAATTACCGGGGGTTCCCCTGGGGCAACCCACCCTGCCAGTCACCACCCAACTGTGGACGCGTGCTCAGGGTCGGCAAACTACTGGGATGGCTGGGAGTCGAGTGTAGGGGAAGCATGGCCGAAGGGCTCTGAGCACTCAACCCCTCTCGCTCACCAGTCACCCTGCCCAGCACACACGTTATCATGTTATCCCTGGTCATGCTGCTAGTACCCGCATGACCGATAGCTGTGGCCAGGCATTGAAGACCGTACCGATCCATACCCTCCAACCGCTCGGCAGTAATAGGCCATTGCAAAAATATCCTAGCATCCTCCTAACAGTTCACCTGATTAACCATTTCATCATACTGTTGTTCCTCAGTTTCGACATTACGTACTGTGTCTCCATTCTCCTCTGATCCGGTATAAGACATGATGCTCACAAAAATTTGCCACCTCAATATTCAGAAAAGAAGCACCCCAAACTCTTATACCTCAATATACACACAAAAATTCTCGGAAATACTCAAGGGCTATACTATGTTGCAAAAACAAAATTATTCTTGCTGATCTCCGCAAAATATTCCCCAAAACAACAAATCGTCCTGCTAATAAATGAAGGTTCACCAAATCCTAGGTAAGGTCGCCATTTGTTACGACTGAGGTTTAAATATATCAGGGTTCTTATTCATTGGACTAGTAATGGCATAAATGCTACAACGGAAAGCGCTAGATCCAACCTCTGATGTATATTCCCAGTGAACAAAGAACACAAATACTCTGCAGAGTTCTATATGCAATAATAGGTTATTAAACTCTCAATAAATGTGCATCTACTCTAGGCTTAATGTTATGTGAAAACAGCCTATTACTACCTATAACCGAAGGTGCTTGGTTATGGTATGCAAAGTAAGGTGGTAAGAGAAGTTACAGCTTACGTTACTTTAATCAATAAATGTCAGGCACTCCTGCATGAAAGAAAGTGCACTAAAGTCCTTCAACACCAACAAGGAATCTTCTTTAAATGTTAGATGCTATCAAGATGCTCGAATCGGAAATGGAACCCAAAAAGGCAGGCAGCGGAACAATGCCCGTGCAGGCTATGCAGACAAAAAGGCAGGAGATATAATGCAGTCGGAGCCAAGAATATCCTAAACGCCACAACAATAATAATAATCGCCACGACAATGCAGTATTCCTATCAACAAAAAGAGCCTAAGTCGTTTGTGTCTCAATACATCAAACTAGGCTGCGAAATGCTTGTGTAATCATAAACGGGTATGCATAAAAAGAGTAATTGGTTTAATATACTTAATGTCTACTGTGACTGATAAAGTCTAGCTAGAGTCAATGATACGAGATACTGGTGCGCATGGCATGCCGCATAGCCTAGTGCAAATCTCAAGTCTGTGCATCAAATATTACGTTATAATAAAGGGTAGCTCTCGAGAAACCTTAATACCGAAGTATTAAGCGTTCTCCTGGCGTACCTCAACGACAAACAACGAGCTTAGAACAGTGCAGAATGGTATAGGCAAAAAGCCCTCATTCGTGCATGCTCTACTCTCAATGGCACACAGACTAGAATTTACCCAATCAACTCCAGTTCTCAGGTATGTCGTGCAGCTTTTAACTAAAGCCAGCACCCATCGGAAACAATACCTTATAATATCAGACTCCTAGTCTAGCATTATCTAATCCAGCAGAACACTAATAATTACAGGAAGCAGTACTGAACAATATGAATGCCAACCAATGCTTCGTGATCAACTTATCTTAACAACTAACATACATGGGTTATATAAGACCTTAACGCACAATACAACTGGCCAGCATGAAGCTGATTATGCAGAGTTAACCAGAGGGGGTATAATATTAATAAAAGGTGGTGAAAGATATGGAAAATGAGAGAGATAGGCAGAGGAAAAGGTTCTCAGGTGAGGAGAGGGAGACAGATATCAAAGGGATAAGAGGGATGCGTTCTAGAAACCAGATCTGAGGGAGAAAGTAGCGAGAGAGCTGTATATATACTAGCACTAGTTCGAACCGCGTAGAAAAAGGGGTAACAAGTCCTTTAGCCAATGCTAAAGAAGCTAGCCAAACATGACGTCACCAAGCATGGTAAAAACTCCTCCAACGAATCCCCACGAGGCCAGCCAGCTATGACGTCATCGAGTATAGCAAAACACTGCGCGCCTCCCCACACTCTGTTCTACTCTCTCTCTCTCTCAAATCCTATCATTACTACTTAATGATAAAACATATACTTTGCAATTAAATATATAAAGCCTTGACATGGGTGAAAACAAAGAGCCTTTCTGGACTGCCCATGACACGAGCTTTCATATGAAATAAAGCACACAACAATACATCAACTGTAGCCACATCCACTGCCCTGGCGATCCTAGCGAGTCACTGTAGGACAAGCCATGCGGTTCTAACGGATTGGTTAACGTCACAAAAGCACCAGCCCAAAATAGAGAATTGTTGCAACACAGTTCCGGGTGATTGAAATGGGGACACAAAAACTAGGGTTGGATTACACTGGTCGAGGACTCCCTCGGCCACTGGACCAACAAAAGGATCACAAGGATAAAATGACGGTAAAGGCATATACAAGTAGAACACCGCAACCAGGCAGAGTCTACATTTATATCCCGATACGAAAATAAAAGTATTTCGTAATTGAATTCTCACAATCACAACCCCCTTCACTGGTTCACAATAGTTGGTCTAATATGGTCGGACCCTTGCAACAATCGTCTAGTTAGGCTACGGGATCAACGAAGATGGTGAACAATGACAGTGTCGGCACGTACCTGGAGGTTCATAAACGGATACCGAAATAATAGCGGGCACACGAAAAATACGGCACAAATACTATCTGGGTGACCAGGTGTTAATTACTTAATAACTGACTCACTAAGTTAAACTTTAGATTAAGCAGTGAATTATGAAACTGAGCAAACAATATGCATTACTAACCATTGATAGTATTAATTAATAAAATGATTACGCAAGTAATGAAAGTAAGTACGCAAGTAAGAAAACATATGGCTGCACCTGAAGGGGTTAATTAAATAAAGGGGGTACGAAAAAAATACACTCAGCTATAGTGGGACTATACTCCCAGGCCAGTGACAGCTCTCCTATATATCCGTGGCAGTAAAATATCCTGGTATGAGGGTATATGGTGTAAATCCAGGGACAGAAGACGTGAGCTATTATCACTATCACAGCCGAGAATACAGTGAGGAACTGTTCAAGCCTGGCCATACAGCAAGATGATGGGCTAATCCATTACCAGGTAGGGGAGTTCCTCTACACCAAATGAAACCACTTTATACATCACCTTATTCACTACCCACAAGCACTATACCCATATACAGCCCTTAATCTGTCCCCAATGATATTATTTTTATTAATCTCACCACCACACCCCCAATGAAATTAATTAAAGTATATATGATCCACCGGGATTCGAACCCGGGTTATCACACACATATTTTTGCCACATTAACCATTACACCACCAGGACGGTTAAAGGTTTATGCACACGCCTACGACTTATTATCCATTCTCGAATACTGGATATTAATCTAATCATGTTCATATTCCCAACCGCACTATGGTAGCCTACTGTTTAAGTGAGAGGAAAGAATATTCATGGGGCACAGATCATATAGACCGGCCTCTCGAAGAAATATCCCTAAACCTACTAATAATATTATTTTTATTAATCTCACCACCGCACCCCCAATGAAATTAATTAAAGTATATATATGATATTAGAAAGCAAGATATTACTCCGTAAGTAACAGCGATGAATTATAAGGATATGCCTTATAACCAGTCAAACTACCAAACTACTTAGCCGTCGGTATTGGCTCCCGCGAACTTCGATTGACAAGGGTATTGGAGTGTCTCTAAGATACCATCTACTGTATTTCTAGTAGTACTAGCAAATAGGGTCATAGAACAATAAGTGCCGCAAATAAATAAATTAGGTTAGTGTTAAAATATCAAGGAAGATCCGATGAAAGATAAAGGAGGTAGAAAAGACGACCCTCCTAATCTGACTAGAAATATCCAGATATACATCATGTATAAATACATAGGTTGGTTACAGACACAGTGTATGGGAATGTACCTGTACGTCTGGAAAACAATAGTTTTGTCATAACCTCACAGGAGTAAGTACACGCTCGTGTGACACCCCCACCGGGGAAGGAAATTTTTAGGATTAATGGGACAACAAAATTGCATAGCCGAAACAGGTAAAGTTTACCATGACAGAACCAATTCCAAGGATCCCCAACAAATATACAATATGCTATATTAGGTATAAATATATTCGCTATAGTCTCTATACTCAATAAATATATCTTCTATACATATATCTCTATGAATAAACCCTAATAAATAAACTATATTTTACAAAGTATAACCCACCACCACCAGTCATTCAGGTCTCCATCCCCTCCCGGGACAGGCAATCAGCTAACACATTATCCACACCCCGGATATGCCGGACGTCCAAGTTGAATTCCTGCAACATTAGACCCCATCAGGTGAGCCTCTGGTTCTTGTTCCTAAACTTAGCCAAGAACAGGAGATGATGGTGATCCGAGTAGACCGTAATAACAGGGCCGTAGGGCGACAAATACACAGGTAAATACTGCAGAGCCAGGATGAGAGCTAGCAGCTCCTTCTCCACTACAGAGTAGTTACGCTGCGCTCGGTTAAATTTCTTGGGAAAATAACTCACCGGATGCTCAACATCATCCTGCCTCTGCAACAGGACCGCCCCGGCACGAAACATTACTGGCATCCACCGCCAGAACAAAGGGCTTGGCAAAATCGGGTGCACGAAGGATCGGATGGTGACAGAGGAGGGTTTTCACATCGGAAAAAGCGCGGTCACACTCCTCCGACCATTTGAATTTCCGATCCTTACGCAAGAGATCCGTAAGGGGAGATAAAACTGTTGAGTAGTCCCAGATGAAGCGGCGATAGTAACCTATCATACCAAGGAAGCGTTGTAGAGCTTGTTGAGACTGTGGTGGAGTAAAGTCTCTGATCGCTTCAACCTTAGCTCGAGGTGGACAAACCCTTCCATGTCCCACCACATAACCCAGATATTGGACTTCAGCCTTAACAAAATCACACTTGGCTAGGTTAACGACAAGACCCGCCTCGCTTAGTTGCCGGACGAGATGTTCTACATGCTGGACATGTTCCTCCCACGTGGTATCATAAATAATGACGTCATCTATGTAAACAGTGCAATTGGGGACACCCTAGACCACCTTGTCCATGAGGCGTTAGAAGGTAGCTGGGGCATTCTTCAGCCCATAGGGCATAACCTGACACTGGTATAGCACCCCATTGACGACAAAACTAGCCACTTTCTTAGCTCTGTCAGTCAGGGGCACCTGCCAGTAGCCCTTCACAAGGTCTATTTTGGTAATGAAGGTGGCTGCGCCAATCCTATCAACCGAGTCATCAACTCGGGAAAGCGGGTAGGTGTCGGTCCGGGACAGCCTGTTGACTTTGCGGAAGTCTACGCAGAACCAGGCCTTGCCATCCGGCTTAGGCTGCAGTGTCACTGGACTGCTCCACTCACTATACCCCTTCCTGATGAGACCCCGATCTAACATGTAAGATAACTCGGTCTCAAGCGCCTGCTGTTTAAGAGGATTAATCCGATAGGGTGGCAACTTCACTGGATTGTTATCCAACACGTCAATATCGTGAATGGCCCAGGTAGTCCTCCCCGGGGAGTCACCAAACACCTGCTCATACAGAGTTCTTCACCCTGTCCGGCTGGGAGATGAGACAACTTCTCCCGCAGGGCCACGTACCCATTTGCTCCCAACAGGCCGGCCGGGATCGCTTCACACCAATACTCCTCCTCCTCCTCCATCCCTACAGCAAGCACTGGAGGGGGAAAACCCGGGTCCATGGCAGCAGAAGCAGTACTACCACCTGCAGGGTGAGACTCGGAGTGGTATCTGGTGAGGCTGTTCCCTGTCCTGACCATCTCCTGATCGGAACAGATGTACCACCCTGTTTATCGGCACCCGGAACAGCCAGGACCCGATCATCAGCCCAGAAGGCTGCCTCTGCGACAGTCCCAAACTGCTTTTCTCGGAGCTTTATGCCCAGGTCTCGCTCCGCTTTATTAATGAAATGCTCCATTAAGACAAGTTGTTTAAGGTCCTCCAAGGTCTCAACCATTTCACTGAAAAGCCACTTTTGGAGAGAGTCTCGAAGATAGCGGGCATACTCTACATGGGTGTCGTTGTGTCTCTTTTTGGCCCCCCGGAACAGGAGCCGGTACGCTTCGGGTCTCAGTTCATAGGCCTTAAAGATGCGCCGCTTTACATCGTCATAATCCTCGAGCTCCTCATAGGTCATAGCATCGTAAGCTTCAAGGGCCTTACCCTTCAGGACATTGGCCACGAGGCCCACCAATCTCTCCCTAGGCCACCCATATTCTCGGGCCTTCATTTCAAAGCGAAGGAACCACTCCGTTACCTTCGCTTCGTCAAAGGCCGGAACGAGCTTGAGTGACCTAGTGAGCTTCACTTCGGCTGACTCCTCCCGATCCTGAACAGTACGCCCACAACCACGGCCTCCTCCCCCCTTAGCCTCCACTCTTGTCCGCTCCAGCTCAAACTGTCTCTTCCTTTCTCTCTCTTGTCGCTCTAACTCTGTCTCTCTCTCTTCTCGCTTAAACTCTCTCTCTCTCTCTCTTCTCGCTCAAACTCTCTCGCTCTCTCCTCATACTCTCTCTCTCTCGCTCTCTCCTCCATCTCCATCTTCTTCAGTTGCAGTTGGAGGGGAGACTCTCTTAAGATTCCTGGGACAAAGGGGGTGGAGTGATGGACCCGTGGAGTGGTTTAAAGCACAGGGCCGGGACGAATGGCCGACATACCAGGAGGAACACCGACGGAGACGGGAGGAGCCCTATCTCCCCCATAGCCGCCCTCGAACGTTTTGTGTTACGCGATATCGCCGGTGTAAATTGGGGCACCCGTAGCGGGGATAGGCACCTCTTGGGAGACGAGACTGTCCATACTGTGGGATCGGCTTGGCCGCTCTGGCGACTCCGCACCCACCTGGTGGGTAACCTGTCCGCCAGTAGGGGTCACATCCCGCTGGACCAAGTCCTCCACAAAGCGTGCACACGCCCCCCTGGTCAACCCCGACGAATCCCCCCGAAATAGCGAGCACAGTAACCGTAATTCATCGGCAGTCCGCTCCTCAATCTGCTGCATGTCCGGTTGGGTGGCCAAAAAATCACGGACATCCTGCTCGGTCAGCAGATGAAGCAGAACCTGTACATTGTTCTCCATGATGAACACACAAAGCTTACACAGCTCAAAACAAGCAAGTTCTTTCCTTCGTAATCCCAATTAAACACTGAATTTATCCTGGCAAGGTCGCCACTATCACAAATCGAGGGTACTGTAAGAGAAGGACCCGGGCCTGCCTAAAGGTAACGCAATACCCTCTCTATAACCCTCAGTATCCCCGATCGTGAACAGACACTACTACACGTAGCACTACGAGGTCAAGGCTCTCTGGAACCACATGTGGGGTAGGATTTTCGATATACCTTTAGGCCGCTGTCTTTTACTCGTCCGGCCAAATTGATTGAGATACTACTCCGTCCCAACGAGGATAAATTCAGATCATAACCCCACAGAACAGTCACTCTGGTCACAGACTCCTACCTACTATATTATCAACAGTGCCGTGCTATGATCAAGAAGGGTGCAGTGACTGTACTAGGGAAAACCACCCTGTAACAGTTACCTCTATAAGAGGCCACCACCCCTCCTCTATTACAGTATGTCACCCTGCCGTGATCAAAAGCACCAGCCCAAAGTAGTGAATTGTTGCAACACAGGTCCGGGTGATTGAAATGGGGACACAAAAACTAGGGTTGGATCACACTGGTCGAGGACTCCCTCGGCCACTGGACCAACAAAAGGATTACAAGAAGAAAATGACGGTAAAGGCATATACAAGTAGAACACCGCAACCAGGCAGAGTCTACATGTATATCCCGATACAAAAAAAAAAAAGTATTTCCTAATTGAATTCTCACAATCACAACCCCCTTCACTGGTTCACAATAGTTGGTCTAATATGGGCGGATCCTTGCAACAATCGTCTAGTTAGGCTATGGCATCAACAAAGAAGGTGAACAATGACAGTGTCGGCACGTACCCGGAGGTTCATAAACGGATACCGAAATAATAGCGGGCACACGAAAAATACGGCACAAATACTATCTGGGTGACCAGGTGTTAATTACTTAATAACTGACTCACTAAGTTAAACTTTAGATTAAGCAGTGAAATATGAAACTGAGCAAACAATATGCATTAGGTTACTAACCATTGATAGTATTAATTATTAAAATGATTACGCAAGTAATTAAATCAAGTACGTAAGGAAGAAAACATATGGCTGCACCTGAAGGGGTTAATTAATAAAGGGGGTACGAAAAAAACACTCAGCTATCGTGGGACTATACTCCCAGGCCGGTGACAGCTCTCCTATATATCCGTGGTAGTAAAATATCCTGGTAGGATGGTATATGGTGTAAATCCAGGGACACAAGCCGGGAGCTATTATCACTATCACAGCCGAGAATACAGTCCAGGCCTTACAGCAAGAAAATGGGCTAATCCATTACCAGGTAGGGGAGTTCCTCTACACCAAATCAAACTACTTTATACATCACCTTATTCACTACCCACAAACACTATACCCATATACGGCCCTTAATCTGTCCCCAACGATATCAGGCAGCAAGATATTACTCCATAAGTAATATCGATGAAGAAGCTAGCCAAACATGACGTCACCAAGCATGGTAAAAACTCCTCCAACGAATCCCCACGAGGCCAGCCAGCTATGACGTCATCGAGTATAGCAAAACACTGCGCGCCTCCCCACACTCTGTTCTACTCTCTCTCTCTCTCTCTCTCAAATCCTATCATTACTACTTAATGATAAAACATATACTTTGCAATTAAATATATAAAGCCTTGACATGGGTGAAAACAAAGAGCCTATTTGGACTGCCCATGACGCGAGCTTTCATATGAAATAAAGCACACAACAATACATCAACTGTAGCCACATCCACTGCCCTGGCGATCCTAGCAAGTCACTGTAGGACAAGCCATGCGGTTCTAACGGAGTGGTTAACGTCACCCCCCCCCCCCAAGATTTTTCTCAGAGGCCCAAGGCTCACAAAAATCTGATTGTTAGAACCCATGCTATATCTCTACTTCCCATCACCCAACGGCAGTAAAATATCTGGCACCGTTCTCAACAAAACATTTTACAAAATTATAACCCTCCCCAACACAATAGGTTGAATCATATGTAGTTATGCTCCTCAAGAGCGAGCTTCTCTAGCCCAGCATTCTGAGAGGAGTGCAACTCAGAATTACTGCTATAACATACTGAAAAAATTCAACTATCAAAGTAAGAGTTTTTATTTGATTTTTATGTTTTTAATTTGTTTATTTCGGCTGCACTATAGGGGCAAGCCTAGTTTTTTTCTTCTATACCAAACGCTCAACTCCTGCTTTACGACCCAATACGCTGGGCTACAACCGCGAGCCAACAAGCACCAAGCGCAAAATACTATTCAAACTAAAGCAGGAGGCTACCCGTGTGTCAATCTAGCCAGGATCATATACCCTTGAAAGACAATCTGCAACCACGTTGTCACAACCGGAAATATGGCGTATGTCCAGGTTATATACCAGTAACCTTAGTGACCACCTGGTCAGCCTCATATTCCGATTGTGAAACTGGTCCAAGAACTTGAGAGGGTGATGATCTGGGTAAACTACAACGACCGGACCATAGGCTGGAACATAGACCCCGAAATGCCCCAGCGCAAGCACAACTGCCAGCAGCTCCTCCTCGACAACAGAGCAGCTCCCCTGGGCCGAATTGAACTTCTCCGAGCAGAAACTAACAGGATGCTCCAGCCCATCATCGTCCTTTTTCACAAGGACGGCACCAGCCCCCACACCACTAGCATCCGTTGCTAGTTGGAAAGGTAGGCTAAAGTCAGGGGCCCTGAGGATCGGGTGAGTGCACAACAGGTGTTTTACTACTCTAAACGCCTTCTCACACTCAGGCGCCCATTTGACTTTCTTATCCTTCCAGTTATCCTCCACCTGAGCTTGACTGTCCCGTTCTCCTTCTCCACCTTGACTGCTAAAAGTCATCACAGGCACAGTGAGAGGCTCAGGGGGGTGCCTCACATACTCCTTCATGAGATTAACGTGACATAACTGATTGCGCATACGTCTGTCTGGAGCGGCCACCAAGCAATCCAGGTCCGATAGCCTCTCACCCACCCTATAAGGACCAGTGTACTTCGCGGATAAGGGATGACCTACAAGGGGCAGTAGAATCAACACCTCCTGACCCACGTGAAACTCCCTGAGTTTAACCTGGAGGTTGTACCTGTCCTTCATGAGGGCCTGAGAGCTAGTCGAATTACGGCCAGCCAACTCCAGACTGCGCAACATCCGTTCTCGACTGTCGAGGACATACTTGAGCATAGAACAAGGTTTTTCTGCACCCCCCCCATATTTCGTTAACCATATGGAGAGGCCCTCTGACACAGTGTCCAAAGACGAGCTCATTAGGGCTGAATCCCAAACTTTCCCCAGGTACCTCCCGTGCAGCAAATAAAACATATGGCAGGCCAAGATCCCAACCTTTCCCACTCTCAAAGCAACAATAACGAAGCACAGATTCCAAGGCTGAGTGCCATCGCTCTAACACACCCTGGCTCTCTGGATGATATGCAGATGACACAACTGTAACAATCCCATGCTGCGGCACTGCTTGAACAAAGAGGCCAGAAGTGAAGTTGGATCCTTGGTCTGACTGAATTACCTGCGGGTAACCATACCGGGAAAAATACACTAGCAAGTTTCGGACCACCGTCTTCGCTGACCCATTTCTCATAGGGCATGCGTCAGGGTACCTTGTTGCTACCTCCATGATGGTCAGGGAATACTTGGAAAAATCTCCCGACTGTGCATCACTGTCCTCCTTCAACTCGACAGCACCGGTACCACATTCAAGAACCTCCGGGTCTTCTAAGTGCAATTTACGAATGTCCGAAGGAGCAAGCTTATCTAAGTGTTTGCGAAACAACTCATGCCCCCCTCCTACACTGAATTTAGCCTCCCGTTGCTCTCTCTCTCTGTGTATCGTTGCTGTCTCTTCGTCTTTTTAAGCCCATCCTCTGCCTTCTTACTAACAGTTAATGGGTCTTCTCCAGACTCGAAAATCGGTCCTAATAATGAGTCCCCGAGAATGTCCGCTGATACTAAACTCTCAACCGCATCAACTTCCAACCCCTTCTCGGTACCTTTCCTCCGCTTGTCTAAAGACTGTTGACCAGAATGTGACTCCCTGGATGCAAGAGATCTGGTGACAACACACGCCATAGGTTGCACCGGACACTTCTCAACCCACTCCTGCTCCTCCCTACTCCTCCCTACTCTGCCGGCTTCTCGGCAACGACCAAGGGTGGAGCCTCAGAAGTAGGCCCCGCAAAGTCGTTGCCGAGAAGGAGGTCGACGCCCCCAACAGGCAACTTCTCCACAATTCCTACATCCAGGTCACGAGTCACACCATCAACTTCCATCTTCATTCTTTCAAGCGGGTATGACCTTGTTGCATTAACTCCCTGAACCACAACCACCCGCGCCGTATTTACAGGTTTACCAGTGAAATTCCTCAACAATGTTTGCGATGCCCCAGTGTCACGCAAAATTCTCACCTCACTCCACACAACCGAGTCCCCTGTGGTCACTAAAGGCATCACGGACAGGGAATAAGCCTTCCGGATCCTTCTGCACTGGCAGTGTATTTACCTCGGAAGAAATGCCTCTAGCAAACTCCGATGTCCTCTTGAACACTCCAATGCCGTGAGCAAAAGACACGGCTGCCGGAGGAGGTCGACTAGGGCACTCATTTGCCTTATGACCCTCCTGGTGGCACTTAAAACACATCAAATTCGGTTTCGGCTTATACTGTGATGTAAAAGGCCCCTGACTTTTCACATACGGCGTGGTGTTAGGTTTGGATTCAGTTTTAGTTTCATAGCTCTTTTGTTTAAATGTGTCATTGGTACGGGGAGGGGGAGGATAATGGTCCCTAGCATTGCATCGTACTTCTGTGAGGACCCGCAACCCCGAATCAACGACAGCCGTCGATCAGCCATTTCTGCTGCTTCGACTAGAGTTCTTGGGTTTTTCTCCTTTAAGTTCAAAGTTAGATCACCGCCCGTGCTCTTAACCCGGGAGCTGCGGGGAGACTCTTAAGAGTTCCCCCGGCGCACTGCGGGAAGACCCTTAACCCGGGAGCTGCGGGGAGACTCTTAAGAGTTCCCCCGGCGCACTGCGGGGAGACTCTTAAGAGTCAGAGAAAATAAAAATCAACTTTTGACATCGAAAAAAAAATATTTTTTTATATTTTTTTTTTTTTTTTTTTTTATTTTTTTTTTTTTTTTGGCCCCTGGCCATGCAAAATCTCAGTCCTCTACCTCCCCTCCTTCCCCACTTTCCTCCTCTCCTTCAGTTATCACCTATTTTCCCTGTTATTCCCTTATTCTGAGGTATATTTCGTGCTAACATTAAATCCGATTGGAGGTGTGGTCATCACTGATAGCAAGCGAGTGCAAGAGAGAGAGAGAGAGTATCGATCGACTGTGTCTCAGTGGCCTTGGGGGAAATTGGCGGGAAAGCAGATTGCCTCACCCATACATTATACAACTCGCGGGCTATATCTCCGATTTTGACCATCCAAACGCTGTTTTCACTCGTTTTATTGTTGTTTCAGGTTATTACCTTTATAATCAACCCATAATAGGCGCATATGGATAAGTATTAATGCTATTAATGGCACAATGAATATTTAAGTGGCGGAAACACCTCAAATACGTCAGCACAGGGGGACGTTTCCAATTACCCCCATGCGCACTTCAGAGGTTAGAGTAGAGAAAATAAAAATCACTTTTGACATCGAAAAAAAAAAAAAATTTATATATTTTTTTTTTTTTATTTTTTTTTTTTTTTTTTGGCCCCTGGGCCATGCAAAATCTCAGTCCTCTACCTCCCCTCCTTCCCCACTTTCCTCCTCTCCTTCAGTTATCACCTATTTTCCCTGTTATTCCCTTATTCTGAGGTATATTTTCGTGCTAACATTAGAAATCCGATTGGAGGGTGTGGTCATCACTGATAGCAAGCGAGTGCAAGAGAGAGAGAGAGTATCGATCGACTGTGTCTCAGTGGCCTTGGGGGAAATTGGCGGGAAAGCAGATTGCCTCACCCATACATTATACAACTCGCGGGCTATATCTCCGATTTTGACCATCCAAACGCTGTTTTCACTCGTTTTATTGTTGTTTCAGGTTAATACCTTTATAATCAACCCATAATAGGCGCATATGGATAAATATTAATGCTATTAATGGCACAATGAATATTTTAGTGACGGAAACACCTCAAATACGTCAGCACAGGGGGACGTTTCCAATTACCCCCATGCGCACTTCAGAGGTTAAAGAACTGCTCCAACATCATTAACTGCTTAACTCCATCAAATGTTGTTACCTTCTCAGATCGGAGCCAGTTCCCCATAGCATCGGACAAGTCCCGGGCGTGTTCCAAAAAGGTGCTATCTCTTCCCTTGGTTACACCCCGGAACTTCAAACGGTACGTTTCTGGTTGCAGTTCGTAAGCCCTCAGGACAGCCTCCTTGAGATCCTCATACACAATACATGACTCCAAAGGTAACGCATCGTAGGCTTTATGACCCTTGCCTATTAGTCTAGAGGATACAAGTGCTGCCCATTTATTCTCTGGCCACTGGTGTTCCTGGCACTTCTTCTCAAAGCGTGCGAAAAATTCTGTTACACCACTCTTATCAAACACCGGAACCAGTTTCAATAAGTGCGAGAGAGATTGATCATGACCACGGTTACCAGCCCCAAGTCGCTGTCCTGTTGCCTCTACCCGCGACTTCTCTACGTCCCTGTCGGCACAGTACCTAGTCGACTCTAAATCAGCTTGGATTTTTGCTAGCTTGGCTCTCTCTTCTATCTTGGCTAATTCTAATTGCTGCTGAAGCTCACATGCCCTTTGTTGCTGCTGAAGCTGACATTTTCTCTCTTCGATCTTAGCTAATTCGAGCTGAAACAATAATTCTGGAGTTAACCCTTGAGGAGGTGAAGGTGCTACAATGTTTGAAATTACCGGGGGTTCCCCAGGGGCAACCCACCCTGCCAGTCACCACCCAACTGTGGACGCGTGCTCAGGGTCGGCAAACTACTGGGATGGCTGGGAGTCGAGTGTAGGGGAAGCATGGCCGAAGGGCTCTGAGCACTCAACCCATCTCGCTCACCAGTCACCCTGCCCAGTACACACGTTATCAAGTTATCCCTGGTCATGCTGCTAGTACCCGCATGACCGATAGCTGTGGCCAGGCATCGAAGACCGTACCGATCTATACCCTCCAACCGCTCGGCAGTAATAGGCCATTGCAAAAATATCCTAGCATCCTCCTCACAGTTCACCTGATTAACCATTTCATCATACTGTTGTTCCTCAGTTTCGACATTACGTACTGTGTCTCCATTCTCCTCTGATCCGGTATACGACATGATGCTCACAAAAATTTGCCACCTCAATATTCAGAAAAGAAGCACCCCAAACTCTTATACCTCAATATACACACAAAAATTATCGGAAATACTCAAGGCCTATACTATGTTGCAAAAACAAAATTATTCTTGCTGATCCCCGCAAAATATTCCCAAAAACAACAAATGTTCCCTGCTAATAAATGAAGGTTCACCAAATCCTAGGTAAGGTCGCCATTTGTTACGACTGAGGTTTAAATATATCAGGGTTCTTATTCATTGGACTAGTAATGGCATAAATGCTACAACGGAAAGCGCTAGATCCAACCTCTGATGTATATTCCCAGCGAACAAAGAACACAAATACTCTGCAGAGGTCTATATGCAATAATAGGTTATTAAACTCTCAATAAATGTGCGTCTACTCTAGGCTTAATGTTATGTGAAAACAGCCTATTACTACCTATAACCGAAGGTGCTTGGTTATGGTATGCAAAGTAAGGTGGTAAGGGAAGTTACAGCTTACGTTACTTTAATCAATGAATGTCAGGCACTCCTGCATGAAAGAAAGTGCACTAAAGTCCTTCAACACCAACAAGGAATCTTCTTTAAATGTTAGATGCTATCAAGATGCTCGAATCGGAAATGGAACCCAAAAAGGCAGGCAGCGGAACAATGCCCGTGCAGGCTATGCACACAAAAAGGCAGGAGATATAATGCAGTCGGAGCCAAGAATATCCTAAACGCCACAACAATAATAGTAATCGCCACGACAATGCAGTATTCCTATCAACCAAAAGAGCCTAAGTCATTTGTGTCTCAATACATCAAACTAGGCTGCAAAATGCTTGTGTAATCATAAACGGGTATGCATAAAAAGAGTAATTGGTTTAATATACTTAATGTCTACTGTGACTGATAAAGTCTAGCTAGAGTCAATGATACGAGATACTGGTGCGCATGGCATGCCGCATAGCCTAGTGCAAATCTCAAGTCTGTGCGTCAAATATTACGTTATAATAAAGGGTAGCTCTCGAGAAACCTTATTACCGAAGTATTAAGCGGTCTCCTGGCGTACCTCAAAGACAAACAACGAGCTTAGAACAGTGCAGAATGGTATAGGCAAAAATCCCTCATTCGTGCATGCTCTACTCTCAATGGCACACAGACTAGAATTTACCCAATCAACTCCAGTTCTCAGGTATGTCGTGCAGCTTTTAACTAAAGCCAGCACCCATCGGAAACAATACCTTATAATATCAGACTCCTAGTCTAGCATTATCTAATCCAGCAGAACACTAATAATTACAGGAAGCAGTACTGAACAATATGAATGCCAACCAATGCTTCGTGATCAACTTATCTTAACACCTTACGAGCGGCCTATGCGGTTTATTTATGTGTACCGCACAGCGGGGTGTTTTTAGCCAAAATAGGGCTGTTTACGTGATCATTTTCATGCCTAAATAAGACCCAGAACGTAAAACAAGTACCTATCCCTGAAAGGGCATAAACAGAGCTTTCGAATGACACCATAACGATCCTTGTATGATGGATAGTTTTCTTGCAATAACCGTGCAACGCGAGTGCAAAAAGCAGGTAATTCGGTACTTTCAGTACATAATTGAGTATGTAGCGAGTGAGAGAGGGAGGAGGGAGCTGAGATTTGTGTCAGTAGATTCGCCGCGGTGGTCTGGAGCAGTCATACGCTCGCTAGTCTCCTGCCACCACTTGTCTCTCTCTCTCAGCCACATTACGTGCTGAAATTGCCACTCGAGTTATGTCGAGCGCCGCCACATAGTCCAGCTTTATTTAACTCGACTTAAGAGGTGAGCCGCTAATTAAGGGTTAACAACTAACATACATTGGTTATATAAGACCTTAACGCACAATACAACTGGCCAGCATGAAGCTGATTATGCAGAGTTAACCAGAGTGGGTATAATATTAATAAAAGGTGGTGAAAGATATGGAAAATGAGAGAGATAGGCATAGGAAAAGGTTCTCAGGTGAGGAGAGGAGGACAGATATCAAAGGGATAAGAGGGATGCGTTCTAGAAACCAGATCTGAGGGAGAAAGTAGCGAGAGAGCTGTATATATACTAGCACTAGTTCGAACCGCGTAGAAAAAGGGGTAACAAGTCCTCTAGCCAATGCTAAAGAAGCTAGCCAAACATGATGTCACCAAGCATGGTAAAAACTCCTCCAACGAATCCCCACGAGGCCAGCCAGCTATGACATCATCGAGTATAGCAGAACACTGCGCGCCTCCCCACACTCTGTTCTACTCTCTCTCTCTCTCAAATCCTATCATTACTACTTAATGATAAAACATATACTTTGCAATTAAATATATAAAGCCTTGACATGGGTGAAAACAAAGAGCCTTTCTGGACTGCCCATGACACAAGCTTTCATATGAAATAAAGCACACAACAATACATCAACTGTAGCCACATCCACTGCCCTGGCGATCCTAGCGAGTCACTGTAGGACAAGCCATGCGATTCTAACGGATTGGTTAACGTCACAAAAGCACCAGCCCAAAATAGAGAATTGTTGCAACACAGTTCCGGGTGATTGAAATGGGGACACAAAAACTAGGGTTGGATCACACTGGTCGAGGACTCCCTCGGCCACTGGACCAACAAAAGGATCACAAGAAGAAAATGACGGTAAAGGCATATACAAGTAGAACACCGCAACCAGGCAGAGTCTACATTTATATCCCGATACAAAAATAAAAGTATTTCGTAATTGAATTCTCACAATCACAACCCCCTTCACTGGTTCACAATAGTTGGTCTAATACGGGCGGACCCTTGCAACAATCGTCTAGTTAGGCTACGGGATCAACGAAGATGGTGAACAATGACAGTGTCGGCACGTACCCGGAGGTTCATAAACGGATACCGAAATAATAGCGGGCACACGAAAAATACGGCACAAATACTATCTGGGTGACCAGGTGTTAATTACTTAATAACTGACTCACTAAGTTAAACTTTTGATTAAGCAGTGAAATATGAAACTGAGCAAACAATATGCATTAGGTTACTAACCATTGATAGTATTAATTAATAAAATGGTTACGCAAGTAATGAAAGCAAGTACGCAAGGAAGAAAACATATGGCTGCACCTGAAGAGGTTTATTAAATAAAAGGGGTACGAAAAAAATACACTCAGCTATAGTGGGACTATACTCCCAGGCCAGTGACAGCTCTCCTATATATCCGTGGCAGTAAAATATCCTGGTATGAGGGTATATGGTGTAAATCCAGGGACACAAGACGTGAGCTATTATCACTATCACAGCCGAGAATACAGTGAGGAACTGTTCAAGCCTGGCCATACAGCAAGATGATGGGCTAATCCATTACCAGGTAGGGGAGGTCCTCTACACCAAATGAAACCACTTTATACATCACCTTATTCACTACCCACAAGCACTATACCCATATACAGCCCTTAATCTGTCCCCAATGATATTAGAAAGCAAGATATTACTCCGTAAGTAACAGCGATGAATTATAAGGATATGCCTTATAACCAGTCAAACTACCAAACTACTTAGACGTCGGTATTGGCACCCGCGCACTTCGATTGACAAGGGTATTGGAGTGTCTCTAAGATACCATCTACTCTATTTCTAGTAGTACTAGCAAATAGGGTCATAGAACAATAAGTGCCGCAAATAAATTAATTAGGTTAGTGTTAAAATATCAAGGGAGATCCGATGCAAGATAAAGGAGGTAGAAAAGACGACCCTCCTAATCTGACTAGAAATATCCAGATATACATCAGGTATAAATACATAGGTTGGTTACAGACACAGTGAATGGGAATGTACCTGTACGTCTGGAAAACAATAGTTTTGTCATAACCTCACAGGAGTAATTACACGCTCGTGTGACACCCCCACCGGGGAGGGAAATTTTTAGGATTAATGGGACAACAAAATTGCATAGCCGAAACAGGTAAAGTTTACCATGACAGAACCAATTCCAAGGATCCCCAGCAAATATACAATATGCTATATTAGGTATAAATATATTCGCAATAGACTCTATACTCAATAAATATATCTTCTATACATATATCTCTATGAATAAACTCTAATAAATATTTTACAAAGTATAACCCACCACCACCAGTCATTCAGGTCTCCATCCCCTCCCGGGACAGGCAATCAGCTAACACATTATCCACACCCCGGATATGCCGGACGTCCAAGTTGAATTCCTGCAACATTAGACCCCATCAGGTGAGCCTCTGGTTCTTGTTCCTAAACTTAGCCAAGAACAGGAGAGGATGGTAATCCGAGTAGACCGTAATAACAGGGCCGTAGGGCGACAAATACACAGGAAAATGCTGCAGAGCCAGGATGAGAGCTAGCAGCTCCTTCTCCACTACGGAGTAGTTACGCTGCGCTCGGTTAAATTTCTTGGAAAAATAACTCACCGGATGCTCAACATCATCCTGCCTCTGCAACAGGACCGCCCCGGCACCAACATTACTGGCATCCACCGCCAGAACAAAGGGCTTGGCAAAATCGGGTGCACGAAGGATCGGATGGTGACAGAGGAGGGTTTTCACATCGGAAAAAGCGCGGTCACACTCCTCCGACCATTTGAATTTCCGATCCTTACGCAAGAGATCCGTAAGGGGAGATAAAACAGTTGAGTAGTCCCAGATGAAGCGGCGATAGTAACCTATCATACCAAGGAAGCGTTGTAGAGCTTGTGACGCTCACCGCTTCCCCAGAACCGCATGGCTTACTCGCTAGGACTCGCCAGGGCAGAGAATGTAGCTACAGTCTACCTATCATTGTGTACTTTCCTTCTCGAGAAAGCTTGTGTTGCAGACAGTTCAGAACTGTTCTTTGTTTTCGTCTGTCACAATCCTTTCTATTTTATTTAGTCAATTGAAAGTATTGTGTTAAGTAATTGAATGATGGGAAGGCGAGCGGGAGAGAGAGAGAGAGAGAGACTAGGTGGTGTGACTTGGTGGTGAGTGTGGCGCGTGGCCGGCCCCCTTACATAGGCCTCGCGGGATTCGTTGCCTCCTGCCTAACACGGCCTACTAGGCGGCTGCTTACTGGGCGACTGTCGCGCGCCCTTGTGCCATTCCTGCGAACTGGGACTCCACCCATGCGGTCCCTGGAAATATCCTGGTCAGATCCGTCCCAGACAGCATACTCTAAGCATCTCCCTTGAACTGTTCCACACTCTTGTCTTAGAATCTTTCTCTTCTACCGCCTCTATCATTTCTACTACTTCCTCACCTTTTATTAATATCCATCCCCCTCTGGTTCCCTGCATCCACACCTTGAATTGGTGGCCAGACTGTATTATATGCTGGATCTCACATTTCTTATGTACTAGGCTAAGGTTGAAGATAGTCATTGTTTTTTTGGGAGATTGTATTGCTCGGACTGTCTCCATCAATCACTAATGTTTCTACAGGGTTAAATAATGCTAGACTAGGGATCAGGTACCTTGCTGTTGGTGTTTTCACTGTGTGTAGGCTACTTTTGAGCTGCACGACACTACGGATTCTGTGGGTTACCTGGGTGGATCTTTTGTCTGTGTACCTTGGAGTTTAGACTGTGTAGTGCGTGAGGGCTGCTTGCCTAATCCACCCAACACTGTTCTAACTCTATTTGCTTTTACTTTTGAGGGTCGCCTGGAGGATACTCGATACTTGTGATCGAGAATCCTCAAGAGAGCACCCCTTCATATTAACGTAATCAGGCCGCACAGACCCAAGGTCCACACTAGGCTAGGAGCTGCCTTGCTCCACCAGAATTCTGTACCTTTGCACATCCCAACTAGACTTTATTAACCCGGGTAGACATTAGCTGGATTAGATCATATACTCTTTTATGCATACCCATTATTTCTACACAAGCATTTTGAGGTCTAGGTTGCTGTAGCGTGACACAACCAGCATAGACCGGTTTTGTTAATAGGAGTACTACTTTTTCGTGGCGAGCATTATTACTGTTGCACCGCTTATAATATTCTTGTGTCCAATAACATTATAGGTCCAGCCTTTTTGTGTATTTAGCCTACACGTGCATTGTCCTGCCTCCTGCTATTTTGTGGTTCCATTTCCGATACGTTCTTCTTAGTAGCATCCGACATTATTCAGAAGATTCCTTGTTCGGTGCTTGAGGACTTTACAACACTTTCTTTCATAAAGGAGTGACAGATATTATTGATTAACGTAACGTTAAGTAAACCTTCTTCTTGTTTGCATTAGATCACTCCTGTGATTTAATTAAGTTAACTATCTTTTCCTTGTGTACCATAACTAAGCAACCATATGTTATAGGTAATAGGCTGTTTCAGAGAACATCAGCCTATAGTAGAAGCACATAGATACTGAGAGTTAAGATACCCCGCTATCGCAGATATAACTCTGGAGGGTATATGTGTTCTTTGTTCGACGGGATTATATATCAGGGGTTGGATCTAGCGTTTCCGTTGTTGCATTTATGCCAGTCTAGTCCAATGTATAAGAGCCACTGATTTATACGAGACCCGATCGTAACAAATGGCGACCTAGCTCAGGATTTGGTGAACTGACATATAATTGCAGGTTATTGTGCAGATTTTTCTCACAGTTTAGGCAGTGAACATTTGTTGATTTTGTGGAATATTTTTTGAGGACATGCAAGAATTATTTTTTTAGCAAAGTAATATAGCACTTAAGCGGTCTCCGAGAATTTTGTATTGTGAATATTGTGGTATAAGAGTTTGGGGTACTTCTTTTTTGTGTATCAAAGTGAAAAATCTTCAGTGAGCATCATGTCTTATAGCGGATCAGTGCAGGATGAAGACACAGTACGTGATGTAGAAGCTGAGGAGCAGCAGCATGGGCAGGTTGTTAACTTGGTGAACAGTGAGGAGGATGCAAGGAATTTTTTACAATGGCCTGTTACTTCCGACCGGTTGGTGGGTGTGAATCGGTACGGTCTCCAGTGCTTAGCCGCAGCTATCGGTCATGTATGTACTAGTGGCATGACCAAGGATGACCTGATGACGTGTGTGCTGGGTGGGGTGACTGGCGTACGAGGTAGGGTGAGTGCTCAGAGCCCTTTGGCCGAGCCTCCCCTTCACTCGACTCCCAATCCTCCTATTGGAGTACCGACCCTTAGCACGCTTCCGCAGGTGGGTAGTGACTGGCAGGGTGGTTTGCCCCTGGGGGGATCACCGGGTATTTCTAACATCATTGCATCTCCTCCTCCTCCTCAAGGTTTGACCCCGGAGATGCTCTTTCAGCTCGAGATGGCAAAGATGCAACATCAGAGTCAACAGCAGACAGAGCTAGCTAAGATAGAAGAGAGAAAAGAGCTAGCTAAGATAGAAGAGAGAAAAGAGCTGGCTAGGATGCAGCAACAGACGAGGGAAGCTGAGCTTAGGACTGAACTAGAATCTACAAGATACTGTGCCGACATGGATTTAGAGAAGTCTCGTGTTGAGACGACGGGACAGCGACTCGGTACTGGAAACCGTGCGCATGATCAGTCTCTGTCGCACCTTCTCAAACTGGTCCCTGTATTTGACGAGTCTGGTGTCACAGAGTTTTTCAATAGATTTGAGAAGAAGTGCCGGGAGCATCAGTGGCCTGAAGTTAAGTGGGCGGCCCTTGTGTCCTCTAGACTCGTAGGTAAGGGGCTCAAGGCTTACGATGCACTGCCTTTGGAGTCCTGCGTTGTTTATGAGGAGCTCAAGGAGGCTGTCCTGCGGGCATATGAGCTACAACCCGAGACATATAGGTTAAAGTTCCGGGGTGTGACTAAGGGGCAAGACAGTACCTTCTTGGAGCACGCCCGGGACCTGTCCGACGCTATGGGAAACTGGCTCAGATCAGAGAAGACAACTACGTTTGATGAGATGAAACAGTTGATGCTTCTAGAGCAGTTTTATAAGTGTACGGGCGGCGACTTGACTTTAAACCTTAAAGAGAAGAACCCAAGAACTCTCGTAGAAGCAGCAGAGATGGCTGATCGTCGGTTGTCATTAATTCGGGGGTGCGGCTCTGCACAGAGAAACGATGTAGGCGTTAAGGAGCGTTACCCTCCCCCTCCCCAGAATATGGACACACATAAATTTAAAAGCAATGACACCAAGACTGATCACAAACCTAGCACCGCCCCATTTAAGATGGGTCAGGGGACTTTTACACCTCAGTATAAGTCCAAGGGGAAATTTGAGTGCTATCACTGTCACAAAGAGGGGCACATGGCAAAAGCTTGTCCGAGCAGACCTCCCACGGCGGCTGTGTCATTGGCTCGCAGCATTGGGGTGTCCCAGAAGTCTTCTGTGTTTGCTGGAGGCATAAGATCAGAGGATGGAGCACCGCCAGTGAAGAAGGATCCGGAAGGCTCGAACCCTGTCCGCGATGCCTTTTGCGACCATAGAGGGCATGGCTGCGTGAAGTGGGGGGGCAAGAAGCACGGGGTATAGCTTTTGCGTGACACAGGTGCCTCTCAGACACTCTTGAAGAATTTCACTGGTAGACCCATAAACGCGGCGCGGGTAGTTGTGGTGCATGGAGTTAATGCAACTAGGTCATACCCGCTTGTTAGAATGGAGCTTGAAGTTGACGGTGTGACTCGCGAACTGGATGTGGGAATCGTGGAGAAATTGCCTGTTGGGGGTGTCGACCTCCTTCTCGGCAATGACTTTGTGGTGCCTGCTTCTAAGGTTTCACCCTTAGTCGTTGCCGAGGAACCGGCCGACGTGAGTGGGGAGGAACAGGAGTGGGTTGAGAGGTGTCAGGTGCAACCAATGGCATGTGTTGTAACCAGATCTCTCGCATCCAGGGAGTCACAGCCTAACCAACAGTCTTCAAATAAGCGGAGGAACGGTCACGAGAAGGTGCTGAAAGCTGATACGGTGGAGAGTCTAGTACCAGCAGCGCTTCTCGGGGACTCAGTATTAGCACCGTTATTGGAGTCTGGAGAAGCACCACCACCTGTCACTGAGAGTGTAGAGGCAGGGCTTAAAGAGACTCAGAGGCAGCAACGGTATACACGGAGAGAGCAACGGGATGCAAAGTTCGATGTTGGGGGAGGGCATGAGTTGTTTCGCAAACACTTAGACAGGCTAGCTCCCTCAGATATTCGCAAATTGCAGCTAGAAGACCCGGAGGTTCTAAAGTGTAGTGACGGTGCTGTCGAACTTGAGAGTAGAGAACGAATGTTGCGTAGTCTGGAGTTGGCTGGCCGCAATCTGGTAGGCTCTCAGGCCCTCATGAAGGACAGGTACGACCACAAGGTGAAACTCAGGAAGTTTCACGGGGGTCAGCAGGTGTTGATACTACTCCCTCTTGTAGGTCACCCCTTATCCGCAAAGTACGCTGGTCCTTATAGGGTAGCAGAGAAGCTCTCGGACTTAGATTACCTGGTGGCCACTCCAGACAGGCATAAGAGGAATCAGTTATGTCATGTCAACCTGATGAAGGAGTATGTGAGGTGCCCACCTGAGCCTCTCACTGTCCCCGTGATGACTTTCAGCAGTCAAGGTGGAGAAGGAGAACGGGACAGTCATGCGCAGGTGGATGACAGCTGGGATTATCATGTTTCTGCAGATCAGTGGGCGGGAAACACGAGACAGGTGGCTCATGAGGCTTTGCAACACCTACCTGAGCAACAGCGTGTGGCTGTCGAGCGCCTATTTTGTTTATACCCTACTGTATTTGCGGAACACCCAGGCCTCACTACTCAGGAGGTGCACGACGTTGACGTCGGAGACCACCCACCCTTCAAATCAGTGCCCTATAGGGTGCCCCCTATTAAACTTCCGGCCCTCCGGGCGGAGTTGGAGTATATGTTGCAACAGGGACTAATCGAGAAGGGGGCGGTAAAGTGGACATCTCCCGTAATGCTGCAACCTAAGCCGGATGGCAAGGTGCGCTTCTGTGTTGATTACCGCAGGCTAAACGGCTTGACTCCCACCAACCCATATCCTCTTCCCCGGGTCGATGACTGTGTAGACAAGATTGGCAGGGCCAAGTTCTTGACCAAGGTGGACCTGGTAAAAGGTTACTGGCAGGTGCCTTTGTCTGAACGGGCGAAAGAGGTGTGTGGTTTTGTGGTGGATGGTGCTACATATCGTTGTAATGTCATGCCGTACGGTCTAAAGAACGCACCAGCGACCTTCCAAAGCTTGATGAACGAGTTAGTGGCTGACATTCCGAACTGTACCGTGTACCTGGACGACGTCATTATCTACGATGACGATTTCAAGAGCCACTGTGAACATGTAGAATCCCTATTTAAGAAATTAAGCGAGGCAAACTTGGTGGTCAACCTGGGAAAGTGTGATTTTGTGCGGGCTACCGTGCAGTATCTGGGGTTCATGGTGGGTTTGGGCCAGGTGTGCCCCCCACAGAACAAGATATTGGCTATTAACCACTTCCCCAGGCCGTCCACCAAGAAGCAGATCATGAGGTTTTTGGGCATGATTGGTTACTACCGCCGCTTTATAAAGGGCTATTCTACTGTGCTGGCTCCTCTGACGGACCTATTGGCCAAAGATAGAAAGTTTAAGTGGGCGCCTGAGTGTGAGAGGGCTTTTTTGCTAGTAAAACACCTGTTGTGTACTCACCCAATCCTCAGGGCCCCGGACTTTAGCCGACCATTCCAGCTGGCAACTGATGCCAGTGGTGTGGGGGCTGGTGCCGTTCTGATGCAATCAGACGAAGATGGGCAGGAGCACCCAGTCAGTTTCTTCTCAAAAAAGTTCAACTCGGCGCAGAAGAACTATTCAGTAGTTGAGAAGGAACTGCTGGCGATTGTGCTAGCGCTCAGGCACTTTGAGGTGTATGTTCCAGCCTATGGACCAGTTGTGGTGATCTACACCGACCATCACCCCCTCAAGTTCCTGAATCAATTCCATAACCGAAATATGAGGCTGGCCAGGTGGTCATTAATGTTGCAGGAATACAACCTAGACATGCGCCATATTGCCGGTTCTGAGAATGTGATTGCAGATTGCTTATCGAGGGTGGAAGACCCGGGGTAGATCATCACAAGGGTAGCCTCCTACTTTGGCTTGATTAGTATGTTTACGTCTGGTGCTTGTTGGCTCGCGTGGGTAGCCCAGCGTATTGGGTCGTAAAGTAGGAGTTGCTGTGTTGGTATAGAAGAAAAAAAAACTAGGCTGCCCCTGTAGTGCAGCCGCCATAAACATATTAAGAAATATAAAAATCCTATAAAAACTCTTTCTTTGATAGTTAATTTTTGTTTAAGTATGTTATAGCAGAAATTCTGAGTTGTACTCCTCTCAGAAGGCTGGGCTAGTGAAGCTCGCTCTTATGAGCATAACTATGTAATTTAATCTATTGTGTTGGGAGGGGTTGTTCATTTTTATAATGTGTTATTTTGAAGAGAACTGTGCTTTACATTTCATTGTCGCTGGGTGACTAGGAGTGGCGAATTTTGTATGGGTTCTGCGTGTCAGATTTAGAGCTCATAGTTGGAGCCTCTTAAAAATCTTGGGTGGGGTGTGACGCTCACCGCTTCCCCAGAACCGCATGGCTTACTCGCTAGGACTCGCCAGGGCAGAGAATGTAGCTACAGTCTACCTATCATTGTGTACTTTCCTTCTCGAGAAAGCTTGTGTTGCAGACAGTTCAGAACTGTTCTTTGTTTTCGTCTGTCACAATCCTTTCTATTTTATTTAGTCAATTGAAAGTATTGTGTTAAGTAATTGAATGATGGGAAGGAGAGCGGGAGAGAGAGAGAGAGAGAGACCAGGTGGTGTGACTTGGTGGTGAGTGTGGCGCGTGGCCGGCCCCCTTACATAGGCCTCGCGGGATTCGTTGCCTCCTACCTAACACGGTCTACTAGGCGGCTGCTTACTGGGCGACTGTCGCGCGCCCTCGTGCCATTCCTGCGAACTGGGACTCCACCCATGCGGTCCCTGGAAATATCCTGGTCAGATCCGTCCCAGACAGCATACTCTAAGCATCTCCCTTGAACTGTTCCACACTCTTGTGTTAGAATCTTTCTCTTCTACCGCCTCTATCATTTCCACTACTTCCTCACCTTTTATTAATATCAATCCCCCTCTGGTTCCCTGCATCCACACCTTGAATTGGTGGCCAGACTGTATTATATGCTGGATCTCACATTTCTTATGTACTAGGCTAAGGTTGAAGATAGTCATTGTTTTTTTGGGAGATTGTATTGCTCGGACTGTCTCCATCAATCACTAATGTTTCTACAGGGTTAAATAATGCTAGACTAGGGATCGGGTACCTTGCTGTTGGTGTTTTCACTGTGTGTAGGCTACTTTTGAGCTGCACGACACTACGGATTCTGTGGGTTACCTGGGTGGATCTTTTGTCTGTGTACCTTGGAGTTTAGACTGTGTAGTGCGTGAGGGCTGCTTGCCTAATCCACCCAACACTGTTCTAACTCTATTTGCTTTTACTTTTGAGGGTCGCCAGGAGGATACTCGATACTTGTGATCGAGAATCCTCAAGAGAGAACCCCTTCATATTAACGTAATCAGGCCGCACAGACCCAAGGTCCACACTAGGCTAGGAGCTGCCTTGCTCCACCAGAATTCTGTACCTTTGCACATCCCAGCTAGACTTTATTAACCCGGGTAGACATTAGCTGGATTAGATCATATACTCTTTTATGCATACCCATTATTTCTACACAAGCATTTTGAGGTCTAGGTTGCTGTAGAGAGACACAACCAGCATAGACCGGTTTTGTTAATAGGAGTACTACTTTTTCGTGGCGAGCATTATTACTGTTGCACCGCTTATAATATTCTTGTGTCCAATAACATTATAGGTCCAGCCTTTTTGTGTATTTAGCCTACACGTGCATTGTCCTGCCTCCTGCTATTTTGTGGTTCCATTTCCGATACGTTCTTCTTAGTAGCATCCGACATTATTCAGAAGATTCCTTGTTCGGTGCTTGAGGACTTTACAACACTTTCTTTCATAAAGGAGTGACAGATATTATTGATTAACGTAACGTTAAGTAAACCTTCTTCTTGTTTGCATTAGATCACTCCTGTGATTTAATTAAGTTAACTATCTTTTCCTTGTGTACCATAACTAAGCAACCATATGTTATAGGTAATAGGCTGTTTCAGAGAACATCAGCCTATAGTAGAAGCACATAGATACTGAGAGTTAAGATACCCCGCTATCGCAGATATAACTCTGGAGGGTATTGTGTTCTTTGTTCGACGGGATTATATATCAGGGGTTGGATCTAGCGTTTCCGTTGTTGCATTTATGCCAGTCTAGTCCAATGTATAAGAGCCACTGATTTATACGAGACCCGATCGTAACAAGCTTTTTGAGACTGTGGTGGTGTAAAGTCTCGGATCGCTTCAACCTTAGCTCGAGGTGGACAAACCCTTCCATGTCCCACCACATAACCCAGATATTGGACTTCAGCCTTAACAAAATCACACTTGGCTAGGTTAACGACAAGACCCGCCTCGCTTAGTTGCCGGACGAGATGTTCTACATGCTGGACATGTTCCTCCCACGTGGTATCATAAATAATTACGTCATCTATGTAAACAGTGCAATTGGGGACACCCTCGACCACCTTGTCCATGAGGCGTTGGAAGGTAGCTGGGGCATTCTTCAGCCCATAGGGCATAACCTGACACTGGTATAGCGCCCCATTGATGACAAAACTAGCCACTTTCTTAGCTCTGTCAGTCAGGGGCACCTGCCAGTAGCCCTTCACAAGGTCTATTTTGGTAATGAAGGTGGCTGCGCCAATCCTATCAACCGAGTCATCAACTCGGGAAAGCGGGTAGGTGTCGGTCCGGGACAGCCCGTTGACTTTGCGGAAGTCTACGCAGAACCAGACCTTGCCATCCGGCTTAGGCTGCAGTGTCACTGGACTGCTCCACTCACTATACCCCTTCTTGATGAGACCCCGATCTAACATGTAAGATAACTCGGTCTCAAGCGCCTGCTGTTTAAGGGGATTAAGCCGATAGGGTGGCAACTTCACTGGATTGTTATCCAACACGTCAATATCGTGAATGGCCCAGGTAGTCCTCCCCGGGGAGTCACCAAACACCTGCTCATACAGAGTTCTTCACCCTGTCCGGCTGGGAGATGAGACAACTTCTCCCGCAGGGCCACGTACCCATTCGCTCCCCACAGGCCGGCCGGGATCGCTTCACACCAATACTCCTCCTCCTCCTCCATCCCTACAGCAAGCACTGGAGGGGGAAAACCCGGGTCCATGGCAGCAGAAGCAGTACTACCACCTGCAGGGTGAGACTCGGAAACCTGGGCGTTAGACACCTGCCCTCCAATCACAAAAGTCTCTGAGTCCTCCTCTGAACTCCTCTCCGCTCCCACTTTCACAAACAGGGGTATCAACGAAGGGTCCTCCTGCTGCTTTTCACACAATTCTGTAGGTCCAATAGAAGCTAAGTGCGAACTCTGAAGGGAGGCCTCGGTCGAGGGACTAATACCATCTCGGGAGCTAGTCACCTCTCTGGGGGTCGGATCCAGGGTCGGAAGAAATGCCTCGGATTCCTCATTATCCGACTCCCCCAACTCGGATACAGAACTAGGATGTTCATCCGGTGACCTGTCATCCTGACTGTCGTTCCCGACATCCGTTGTGTCTTCACACCCCTCCGGTTGTGCCAAGTGGGCCATCGACCGAGTCACAGCACAGACTGGATACAGTCCTGACTCCTCCTCCGCCAAGTCTCCAGCCTCAGGCTGGGCAACGACGGTCTCCGATACCACCACGGGCGGGGGAAAGACACGCTCCCCGGCCAGATCGGTGCCCAAGAGAAAGTCTACCCCGTCGACTGGAAGAGTGTCCACCTCAGCGACCTTTGCAGCCGCCGACGCCAGGGGACACTCCAACCTCACTGGCACCAAGTCGTAGCAAGCATCGGTGTTTACTCCCCGGCACACGACATACTCACCAGTATGCACCAAAGCCCCCAGTGACATTCCGACACATGGACTGTCTAGCTCCAGTATCACGGAACACCGTCACTGGGTAGGACTTCCCCATGATCACCACCACCCCTGGATGGATGAAGGCCTTACACCAGTCTAAGGCGGAGCTATTCACTGACCCCTTGGGGGAGCCGCCCGAGTTACCAGACACTGGAGCCGCAGGTGTCAATTTCTCATAACACCCCGGCCCGCACCAAGCTTCCCTCGCATGCTCCCCTCTCCGCAGGTCAGACTCCTCAACCTGCCTGGCCTCCACCACCAACGACACAGGGCGGCGGTTCTGGGAAGCCTTCCACTTCGGGCAATTAGGCTTGATATGCCTGGGCTCCTTGCAGAAGAAGCAAGTGATAGTTTTGGAGGCACCCTTGGACCTTCGTTCCAACTTTGGCGACTTCTTCCCGGCTTCCGTCTGGGACGGAGTGGTATCTGGTGAGGCTGTTCCCTGTCCTGACCATCTCCTGATCGGAACAGATGTACCACCCTGTTTATCGGCACCCGGAACAGCCAGGACCCGATCATCGGCCCAGACGGCTGCCTCTGCGACAGTCCCAAACTGCTTTTCTCGGAGCTTTATGCCCAGGTCGCGCTCCGCTTTATTAATGAAATGCTCCATTAAGACAAGTTGTTTAAGGTCCTCCAAGGTCTCAACCCTTTCACTGAAAAGCCACTTTTGGAGAGAGTCTCGAAGATAGCGGGCATACTCTACATGGGTGTCATTGTGTCTCTTTTTGGCCCCCCGGAACAGGAGCCGGTACGCTTCGGGTCTCAGTTCATAGGCCTTAAAGATGCGCCGCTTTACATCGTCATAATCCTCGAGCTCCTCATAGGTCATAGCATCGTAAGCTTCAAGGGCCTTACCCTTCAGGACATTGGCCACGAGGCCCACCCATCTCTCCCTAGGCCACCCATATTCTCGGGCCTTCATTTCAAAGCGAAGGAACCACTCCATTACCTTCGCTTCGTCAAAGGCCGGAACGAGCTTGAGTGACCTAGTGAGCTTCACTTCGGCTGACTCCTCCCGATTCTGAACAGTACGCCCACAACCACGGCCTCCTCCCCCCTTGGCCTCCACTCTTGTCCGCTCCAGCTCAAACTGTCTCTCCCTTTCTCTCTCTTGTCGCTCTAACTCTCTCTCTCTCTCTTCTCGCTCAAACTCTCTCTCTCTCTCTTCTCGCTCAAACTCTCTCGCTCTCTCCTCATACTCTCTCTCCTCCATCTCCATCTTCTTCAGTTGCAGTTGGAGGGGAGACTCTCTTAAGATTCCTGGGATAGGGGGTGGAGTGATGGATCCGTGGAGTGGTTTAAAGCACAGGGCCGGGACGAATGGCCGACATACCAGGAGGAACACCGACGGAGACGGGAGGAGCCCTATCTCCCCCATAGCCGCCCTCGAACGTTTTGTGTTCCGCGATATCGCCGGTGTAAATTGGGGCACCCGTAGCGGGGATAGGCACCTCTTGGGAGACAAGACTGTCCATTCTGTGGGATCGGCTTGGCCGCTCTAGCGACTCCGCACCCACCTGCTGGGTATCCTGTCCACCAGTAGGGGTCACATCCTGCTGGACCAAGTCCTCCATAAAGCATGCACACGCCCCCCTGGTCAACCCCGACGAATCCCTCCGAAATAGCGAGCACAGTAACCGTAATTCATCGGCAGTCCGCTCCTCAATCTGCTGCATGTCCGGTTGGGTGGCCAAAAAATCACGGACATCCTGCTCGGTCAGCAGATGAAGCAGAACCTGTACATTGTTCTCCATGATGAACACACAGAGCTTACACAGCTCAAAACAAGCAAGTTCTTTCCTTCGTAATCCCAATTAAACACTGAATTTATCCTGGCAAGGTCGCCACTATCACAAATCGAGGGTACTGTAAGAGAAGGACCCGGGCCTGCCTAAAGGTAATGCAATACCCTCTCTATAACCCTCAGTATCCCCGATCGTGAACAGACACTACTACACGTAGCACTACGGGGTCAAGGCTCTCTGGAACCACACGTGGGGTAGGATTTTCGATATACTTTTAGGCCGCTGTCTTTTACTCGTCCGGCCAAATGGATTGAGATACTACTCCGTCCCAATGAGGATAAATTCAGATCATAACCCCAAAGAACAGTCACTCTGGTCACAGACTCCTACCTACTATATTATCAACAGTGCCGTGCTATGATCAAGAAGGGTGCAGTGACTGTACTAGGGAAAACCACCCTGTAACAGATACCTCTATAAGAGGCAACCACCCCTCCTCTATTACAGTATGTCACCCTGCCGTGATCAAAAGCACCAGCCCAAAGTAGTGAATTGTTGCAACACAGGTCCGGGTGATTGAAATGGGGACACAAAAACTAGGGTTGGATCACACTGGTCGAGGACTCCCTCGGCCACTGGACCAACAAAAGGATTACAAGAAGAAAATGACGGTAAAGGTATACACAAGTAGAACACCGCAACCAGGCAGAGTCTACATGTATATCCCGATACAAAAAAAAAAAAAAGTATTTCCTAATTGAATTCTCACAATCACAACCCCCTTCACTGGTTCACAATAGTTGGTCTAATATGGGCGGATCCTTGCAACAATCGTCTAGTTAGGCTATGGCATCAACAAAGATGGTGAACAATGACAGTGTCGGCACGTACCCGGAGGTTCATAAACGGATACCGAAATAATAGCGGGCACACGAAAAATACGGCACAAATACTATCTGGGTGACCAGGTGTTAATTACTTAATAACTGACTCACTAAGTTAAACTTTAGATTAAGCAGTGAAATATGAAACTGAGCAAACAATATGCATTAGGTTACTAACCATTGATAGTATTAATTATTAACACCTTACGAGCGGCCTATGCGGTTTATTTATGTGTACCGCACAGCGGGGTGTTTTTAGCCAAAATAGGGCTGTTTACGTGATCATTTTCATGCCTAAATAAGACCCAGAACGTAAAACAAGTACCTATCCCTGAAAGGGCATAAACAGAGCTTTCGAATGACACCATAACGATCCTTGTATGATGGATAGTTTTCTTGCAATAACCGTGCAACGCGAGTGCAAAAAGCACGTAATTCGGTACTTTCAGTACATAATTGAGTATGTAGCGAGTGAGAGAGGGAGGAGGGAGCTGAGATTTGTGTCAGTAGGTTCGCCGCGGTGGTCTGGAGCAGTCATACGCTCGCTAGTCTCCTGCCACCACTTGTCTCTCTCTCTCAGCCACATTACGTGCTGAAATTGCCACTCGACCTATGTCGAGCGCCGCCACATAGTCCAGCTTTATTTAACTCGACTTATGTTGCTCGCCGCTAAATAAGGGTTAAAATGATTACGCAAGTAATTAAATCAAGTACGCAAGGAAGAAAACATATGGCTGCACCTGAAGGGGTTAATTAATAAAGGGGGTACGAAAAAAACACTCAGCTATCGTGGGACTATACTCCCAGGCCGGTGACAGCTCTCCTATATATCCGTGGCAGTAAAATATCCTGGTATGATGGTATATGGTGTAAATCCAGGGACACAAGCCGGGAGCTATTATCACTATCACAGCCGAGAATACAGTCCAGGCCTTACAGCAAGAAAATGGGCTAATCCATTACCAGGTAGGAGAGTTCCTCTACACCAAATCAAACTACTTTATACATCACCTTATTCACTACCCACAAACACTATACCCATATACGGCCCTTAATCTGTCTCCAATGATATCAGAAAGCAAGATATTAATCCATAAGTAATATCGATGAATTATAAGGATATGCCTTATGACCAGTCAAACTACCGAACTACTTAGCCGTCGGTATTGGCTCCCGCGCACTTCGATTGACAAGGGTATTGGAGTGTCTCTAAGATACCATCTACTCTATTTCTAGTAGTACTAGCAAATAGGGTCATAGAAGAATAAGTGCCGAAAATAAATAAATTAGGTTAGTGTTAAAATATCAAGGGAGATCCGATGAAAGATAAAGGAGGTAGAAAAGACGTCCCTCCTAATCTGAATATCCAGATATACATCAGGTATAAATACATAGGTTGGTTACAGACACAATGTATGGGAATGTACATTTACGTCTGGAACACAATAGTTTTGTCATAACCTCACAGGAGTAATTACACGCTCGTGTGACAATATATACTGTTAGTGTATATACAGTATATATATATATATATATATATATATATATATATATATATATATATATATATACTGTATATATATATATATATATATATATATATATATATATATATATCTATCTATCTATTGCCTGACGCCGTGATCCCCGAAGGGGTGGCCACGAACGAACCGCCCCCATGCACCTCTGTCCCCAGTCAGTCGACGCCCCTCCCCCCAACCAGCACCGCCTTCGTTCATGTAGTTCCTCACTCCATCCTTCCACCTCATATTCGGTCTACCTCTCCCCCTCTGTCCCTCCACCTCGCTCTCGTACACCCTCTTAGTCATTCTCTCGCTTTCCATACGTTCCATATGGCCGAACCATCTCAAGTTGTTCCTTTTCACACTTTCCAGCACATCTACCTCCACACCACACCTCCTTCTTACTTCCTCATTAGTCTGTCTATCCCTCCATGTAACTCCGCACGCACTCCTTAAGTAATTCATTTCCACTGCTCTCACTCTTGGTCTGAGTCTCTCAACCAACGTCCATGCTTCGCTTCCATAAGTCAGTGTCGGGATTACCACACTGTCATGCAAGGACTTCTTCACTTCCATACTGACCACCCTATTTCTTGTTACTGCTTTTAGCGTTCCTACAACCCTCTTCCCCTGTTGTACCCTCTCCCGCACCTCTTCATCCATAGTCCCATCTTTACTCAACACACTGCCCAGATACTTAAAAGAGTTGACGATCTCCATAGCCTGACCGTTCAGCTTCACCTCACACTCTGTGACTTCACCCCTTTCGAAGACCATAACCTTGCTCTTCCCCGTATTTACCTTCAAATTCCGTTTTTCGCACACTGTTCCAAACTCATTTACCAGACCCTGCAACTCCCATTCATTATCACTCATCAGAACTGTATCATCCGCAAACAGCAGTATAGGTAGCTTCCACTCAATTCCCTCCCTTTTCAGCGATACACCAACATCCACTGCTCTTGATAGTATTTCTTTCATAACTCCATCCATATATACAGTAAACAACCACGGGGACATCACACACCCCTGTTTCAAACCAACATTCAGGTCAAAGAACTCGCTCTGCTCACTCTCCACACGTACTGCCGCCTTTGCACCCTCATACATGCTCTTCACTGCTTTCAGCAACTTGACCTCTACTCCGTATATTCTAAGTACTTTCCACAAACCTTCTCTATCCACTCTGTCATAGGCCTTCTCCAAGTCCATAAAGGCAACATACACCTTTTGTTTCTTCTCCAGATACTTCTCCACAACACAATTCAGGGTAAAAATCTGATCTACACATCCTCTTCCCTTCCTAAAACCTCCCTGCTCGTCGCCTATCCATTTCTCCGTTCTCACTCTCACTCTCTCAATCACTACCCTACTGTATACCTTCCCTACTACGCTTAGAAGACATATTCCTCGGTGGTTACCACACACTCCTCTTTCCCCTTTGCCCTTATATAGGGGGACTATTATGCCAGTCTTCCAGTCATCGGGTGCACTCCCCTTCTCCCATGCTAGTTTGCACATTTTCCATACCCATTCTATCACTATCTCACCACCATACCTCAACATTTCCCCACACACTCCATCTGTTCCTGGTGATTTCCCCAACTTCACTCTTTTCATATATATAATATATATATATATATATATATATATAGGATTGAAATATGTGATATTAAAGTAAAATGCAACTAATAGTCGGCAGCTTATCGAAAATTGAGTTTTTTATGATGAAGGTTAACTTATGACCTTGGCTAGCTGTGACCTTGACCTTATTTAGGATTATATTTTTGTTTGCTTTGATGTAACCCTAGAAAATCAAATAAGTGTGTCAAATTGCATTAACAATTGTCAGTTAGTTTCAGAGGTATTAAAGGAATAGTTGGCCTTGACATTTGACCTTCATCTTGACCTCCATGATATCTGAAAAATTAAAATTTTAATTTTCCCTTAAAGCACAACTGTCTCATCGAAGTTTGTGAAGTTTACATGAATATTAAAGAAATTACCTTATTGACCTTATATTTGATGTTGACCTGTGACCTTGACCTATCAAATGGAATTATGTTCATACTTGTATGACCTTAGTCTAGGGATTCCGAATATGCATGATATGCCTAATGAGAATCTTACTTTAAATAGGAAATACTAGTAAAAGTCATATTTCAAACTTTAAGCTTGACCTTTGACCTTGACCTTCGACCTTAGAATTTCTTATCCCGGATTTAGTTAGCTTAACAGCAATGTTCATATTAACTAGCATTATGAATATGGTGTAATTCGTATAAAAACATATTGATTACAAATAGTGACCATATACTGTGACCTTGACCTTTGATCTTTGACTTAAAATAAAATACATATATTTGGATGGTCGTCGCATTGACCAATTGAATCTTAGAGATGAACGTGATAATTCTGTTTGCTTTTTTACGAATGCTTATACATTGTTTCCTAACCTTCAGTTCATTGCTAACAAACACACCCAGATCTTTCTCACAGTCTGAGATTTGTAATTTCACATTAGTTAGTAGGCCTATATATATATATTTTGAATTTGTATTCACCGTCCTTATCTTAACTAATTTCTATGTTAAATATCACATGCCAATTTACTAACCAGTCATGTAAAGTGTCTAGATTACTTTTGAGGTACTCTATATCACTATCCTAATCTACTTGTCTCCTCAATCTGGCATCGTATACAAAGACGATATTATATATATATATATGTATACAGTATATAGATAGATATAAATATAGATACACATATACAGTATATAGGCTAGGTAGATAGATATTTTGTTTTCTTTTCTAGATGGTCATAACGTTAGTGGTTATAGCGCTAGTGAACATGTAATGTGTAATAGAGTCATCATTATTATTATCCTCTGGTCGGGCTCGTGTGTGACCCTCGGAGGTATTAAGACTTGGTGGGAATAAATTGATCCATATGACATTTTCTAGGTGGTCAGTAATGTACTCGGTATGTAATAAGCAAATTTCCTATTATTGATGTCAGACCAATGGGGCGGTAATTTGATGAGACTGACTTATCATATTTTAAAGAATCGGAACGACATTTGCAAGCTTCCACTATGCTGCAGTATATCTAAATTATATGTATATGTGAGTTAGAGATGGTTATTATAATGCAACTAGAACCAAGTGTTTGTAGTATTTGATATTAGAGTAAAATCATATTCTATATTTATAGTTATGAGAATTATTATGAGATATTAAAACAGTATTGAAGATTTTCCTTGTTTCTGCCATTTTCGAGCAATGCACTTTAGTATGTCTCATTAGCTAACAAAAATCGCCTTCCCAGATTTCCTTCAAACTATAAAATGCCTACCAAACCCCCTTTAAGTTAGATTTGTAAATTTATCGGGAAAGAAAATGTCCTGCCCGAAGGCAGATTACTTGTAAGTTACAGGTTTGCTATAGCTCACCTACATTAATAAGCGTCATTTAATCGACAAACTAATGGGGTGGAACGTCTTAAATTCTTCCAACAAATGGATCAATATAGGGAAATCTAAAAAAAAATCCCTCGAACCAAATAAGAGTTAATAACTCATCTAAACTCGCTCTCACTCTCTCTCTCTCTCTCTCTCTCTTGAATATAGTAGTGAACAATAAGTTCATTAAATAATGTATTAATGGAATTCACGCGTAACTGGTATCATCCGTCAATCTTTTTGTTATGCTTATTTCATTATTATATCTATATATATTTTAACAAAATGTTTACTAATTTTCTTTTGCAAATTTTTGTATTATTATAGTTAAAAAAACTGTTAATCTGAGTTGTGGATTGAACCAAGATATACTGTATATCTTGGATTGAACCAGTGCGAGCGTTGGTGACTGGCCTCAACCAGTCACTACCTGCGCGCGGCTGACAGCCTCTCCCATGTGGCCATTTCGGTTTGTGGCCATTTAGGAGTGTGGCCATTTCGGTTTGTGGCCATTTAGTAATTTGGCCATTTCGGAGTGTGGCCATTTCAGTTTATGGCCATTTCGGTCTGTGGCCATTTTGGTTGTGGCCATTTCAGTTGTGGCGATTTCGGAGTGTGACCGTTTTGACCTGCTTCCGGAGAAAGAGAGGGGATATGAGAGACTTTTAAGATTGTGTCAGGAAAGTATGATGAGGATGTGTGTGAAGGTATCTTCTTGATGTGGAAGGGAACAAGAACGAGAGGACACTCTAAAAAAATATAATAGGAAAGAACTAGGCTTGAAAAAACAAAAAACTATTTTTGTGATAGAGTGGTAAATGAGTGGAACGCACTGCCACAGTATGTAGTCGATTCCGAATCAGTAAAGAAGTTTGAAAGTATTCTTGATAAAGCATGGGAAAGACAAGATTTGAAGTTTGATTACAAAGCAAAAATACAGAATAGTAAAAATGTTGCGTCTGCTGCCGCTGCCGCCAACACCGTGAACAACCGCAGCAGTGCAAGTACTGGTACTGAGCTGGATACACAGGCCTAGTTTGCATTTTTTCCAGAGGGCCTACTGTAAGATACTGTAAGAAAAGGAAGTGAGTTGATGAATCAAATTGCATTTGATTCTACTCTTTCAAGAAGTGCGGTATGAGTATGAGGTATATGATCTTTCCAAGAAAGGTCAGATGAAAAAGATACACCTAGAATATTGAGAGAAGATGAAGGGTTGAGTAGTGTATTGTTGAAGAATAGTTGATAGTTTTGTGGAAGATTGTGATGGATAGATAGAGGTAGAAACTGGGTCTTGGAGGCATTGAAAGTAACAATATTTTCTCTACCCCAATCAGAAAAGATTGATAGATCAGACGATAGGTGGTCTATGGCCTTGTCACGTTTGTTTTGAGGTGCTTGCATGCTGGGTTGATGTTAAAAACAAGTTGATTAGTGTAAGGTAGAGTCGTCATCAAATGAGTGGATAGGACTAGAGGTACAGTTGAGTAGATAATTAATGAATATTAGAAAGAGAATTGGAGACAGGACAGAACCCTGAGGAATACCGGAGTTGATGTGTTGAGGAAGTGAGCGATGGCCGTCCACAACTGCAGCGATGGAGCGTTCTGAAAGGAAATTAGAGACAAAGGCACAAATAGAGGGATAGAAACTGAAGGAGGGTAGTTTAGAAATTTGAGATTTTTGCTAGACTTTTTTGAAGGTTTTCGATATGTCTAGAAGAATGGAATAAGTCTCACGGAAGTCCTGAAAGGAGGATGGCCAAGAGTTAGTAAGATAAGCGAAAAGATGACCAGTAGAGCAGCCCTTAAGGAAACCTTACTGGCGATCTGAAAGTCGATTATTGGAAGATAAATGCTTATGTAATTTTGAGTTAAGAATAGTTTCAAAAACTTTAGAGATGCAATAAATCAGAGCAATTGGACGATAATTGGAGGGTTGGGAGCGGTAACCCTTCTTTGGGAATGTTGAATAAGAGCAACTTCCAGCAAGAAGGAAAGACGTTAGAGGAAAGACAGACAAAAGAGTTTACCTAGGCAGACAGTCAGCACGGAAGAACAGTTTTGAGTACAACAGGAGGAACACCATTCAGTCCATAAACCTTCTTAGGATTAAGCCCAGAGAAGGCAGAAAGTACATCCTTAGAAGAGAATATGATCTTATGCATAAATAAGTGAGAGGGGGGTAGAGAGGGAGGAGTAGTGCCAGAATCATCCAAGGTGGAGTTTTTAGCAAACGCTTGAGTGAAGAGTTCAACTTTGTCAGAGGAAGAGGTGATGGTGGTTCCGTCAGAGTGGAAAAGAGGAGGGAAAAACGGGGAAGTGAAATTGTAGGAGAGGTTTTTGGTTAGATGCAAAAAAGCTTGTGAAGAGCTAGAGTTGGAAAGTTCAGAGTATTTGTTATTGATGAAAGAGTTTTTGGCGAGTTGAAGGACCGATTTGGCTTCATTCCGGGCAGAGGCATAATTATAAAGTACAGGATTCTTGAGTTTGAAGGCGATGATACTGCTTGAATGTTTCTTCCTTATTGCGGACATCAGTAGAAAAAGCGTGAGTAGGCCTAAACCTAGATTTTTGTGAGTTAGTTTGAGAGAAAAAAATGGGATGTATGCTTCCATGCCCGAATGGATTACCACAGTAATGCACTCGGTACTCTCTGAAAGTCCCCGGCGACGGAAACAAAAATCATTCCATGGAAAATCAAAGAACTACTGCTGAAGAGCCTCCCAATCAGGAGCGCCAAAATGCCACAAGCGCCGCCGGTTGGGGGGAGGGGGGGTCAGAAGACCATACTGGAGAGACAGGACAGGTGACAGAGATAAGGTTATGATCGAAGGAGCCCAACGGAGAGGAAAGATTTACAGTATAAGTAGAAGGATTAGAAGTTAGAAATAAGTCGAGGATGTTGGGCCGATCTCCAGAGCGGTCCGGGATACAGGTGGGGTGCAGAACTAACTGCTCTAGGTCATTTAGGATAGAACAGATGTAGGCTTGTTCAATAGGTAGGTCAGTGAAAGGAGAGGAGAGCCATTGGCGGTGGTGAACATTGAAATCTTCTAATATGGAGATTTCAGAGAAGGGAGAGATAGATACAATGTGTTCCACTTTAGAAGTAAGATAGTCAAGGAATTCTGGATAGTCTGTAGAATTAGGGGGAGAGATAAATATCACATATCTATTTAGGAAGAAAGTGACATGATAGCTTTAGCCAAATAATTGAGAATTCAGAAGAGTCAAAGCTGGGAGAACAAGTAAGATTGTTGCATACATAAACGCAGCATCAACCTTGGCATTGAATTGAGGATAGAGAGAGTAGGAGGATATAGAGAAGGCTTTTCTGTCTGTTGCCTTATACAACTGAATTACAGTGAGAAAAATTAAGTCAGGTTTGGTAGAAGAGAGATGGTGTTCTATAGAGAGGAAGTTAGAGGAAAGGCTGAGAATGTTACAGAAATGGATGGATAGAGTAGAAAGTAGAGGTCCAGGGCAATTTTAGGAGTCTAGACCAGGGGAGAAGCCGATGGGAGCATTTATGGTCCCCCCCTCCCCCCTGGGGACTACAAAGCTGGGTGTATATATTGACGTCATCCTTGACATTTCATTTCACTTAAGAAACACACTATACTTTTTTCCAACACAACTAAATTACCTCTAACGTACCTTGATTTTGGATCTCTATCGCTCTTGCAACCTTGAGGAGGACACTTGTTACTGACAGCTTTTCCTTTTGTCTCCTTCATGCACACATAAAATAAATCCTGCATATATTCCTGCCATGTCATGCCAATGCATCTATCGCTCTCTTTTTCAGTTGTCTACGATGACTATTTGTTTTCGGATGATGGAGTTCATCTGAACCAGGTGGGAGCAGCGCGTTTTGGGCGTCTTCTCAACGATGCGGTGAAGGATTTTCGGAGAAGAAATCGACTCAGCACAGGACAACCAGGAAGGAGGACCGAAGACAGCGAGGACGGCAATCTACAAAGGAATTAAATACTAATCCGTCAAGAACCGCGAATTTGGATAAAGCTCCACCAACACGACCCAAATTCAAAACCGTCAGGGATAACGACCGAGGACCGAGGACAGCCATGAATGTAAATGTAGATCCGACCAGAACCAAAAATTCGATGAAAGAACGATCTGCGAGTTCTAAAACCGCAACTTTAAAGGTTTTCTATGCAAACGCTCGTAGCATACGCAATAAATTTTCAGATTAGAGGAACTAGTGTTTACAGAAAATTATGATGTGATTGGCATAACAGAATCTTGGCTCAATACACAAGATAGAGACTTTTTAGCAGAGTATTCACTTCCCGGTTATGTAATGTTTGAGAACAGCCGAATAAATAAAAATGGAGGTGGCGTTTTATTTTATATCAAAGAAAGTCTTAACCCGACCTCGTGTCAAAACCTCAAATTGTGAACGTCGACACATCTTTTGTGCTAATAAAGAATAATAAAGGTACAAAAATAATACTTGCATTAATATACAGACCTCCAGCTCAATCAGTGCAAACTGACCGAGAAATTTACGAACAAATTGCAGATGTAAGTAACTCACAAGATACCGTAATTTTTGGCGACTTTAATTTACCTGTGACCAAGTGGGGCGATACTCTTACTTCACACTCCGGACATGACTTGTATACGAACTTGCAAGAGAGTTCGCTTTATCAATTTGTTCGAATGCCGACCCGTGGTAATAACGTTCTTGACATTGTACTTGCAACAAAAGAAGAATTGATAGAGAATTTGAATGTTGGTGATGAATTCAGTAACAGCGACCATCGTACGATAACTTTCACTTTAAAGTTTACTAGTAACGAACCAAATAGTAGCATCGAAAAAGTCCCTAATTTCAAGAAAGCAAACTTCCATAAACTTAGAGCTATGTTTAAAGAAACTGACTGGAGCTTTTTAATTAACAATAACGACATAAATACATCTTGGAAGTTATTCGAAACCACTTACCTAAAAGCAGTGCAAGACTGCATACCATCGAAAATACGGCGTCCAGGCCATAATAATAAGCCCAAATGGTGGAATAAAGATATTTCAAACTGCCTGCTTGCTAAAAAATGTGCTAATGATAGATTAAAATCCTCACAAAATGACGAAGAACGGGTGAAATTTGTAGAGCTACGACGCAAAGCCAAAAAGTTAATTAAGCAAAGTAAAAAGACCTTAGAGTTACATATTGCGAATCAAAGTAAAACAAACCCGAAAGAATTCTATAGTATATCAGAAAGAAAAAAGTAGTTACTTCAACTGTTGGACCGTTAGTCGATGAAAAAGGAGAATACACCAAAGACGAAGTACAAATGAGTAATGCCCTCAATACCTTCTTTGCATCAGTTTTTACAACAGAAGACCTCAGTGATATCCCTACACCATCGCCGATTCAGATTGATAATTCAGATGTTCTAAGCAATATCACCGTTACAGAGAGAGAAGTATTGAATTGTTTAGATAAACTCAAGGTAAATAAAACGCCAGGACCTGATACAATCTCGCCTAGAGTTCTAAAGGAAGCTAAGAAGGAGCTCTCCAAACCACTGACATTACTATTCAATAAATCCTTGCAGTCTGGAACTATGCCTGATCAGTGAAGCTAGCCAACGTAACACCGATATTAAAAAAAGGCAGCAAATCCCTACCCAGTAACTATCGTCCAATTAGCTTAACCTCAGTTGTATGTAAAATGCTAGAAACGGTCATACGAGACAAACTCGTAAATCACTTGGAGGAAAATAACATACTTAAAGATACTCAACACGGCTTTCGTAAAAAACGTTCCTGTTTAACAAACCTCTTAGACTTCTTCCACGATATCCTCAACCTCTACGATGAGAGTAAAGCTGTAGATATTATATACCTTGATTTTCAAAAGGCCTTTGACAAAGTTCCCCACAAACGTTTACTGCTAAAACTAAAAGCGCATGGAATACAAGACGGTGTGTTGAAATGGATAGAAAATTGGCTCAGCAACAGAAAGCAAAGGGTAGTCATAAACGGTAAGGCATCTAAATGGACCAATGTAAGTAGCGGGGTACCCCAGGGATCGGTACTAGGACCAATTCTCTTTCTAATTTACATCAACGACATAGATGAGGGTCTCACCTGCACAATCTCAAAATTTGCTGACGATACAAAAATTGCAAATAGCGTACTCTCAAAAGAACAAGTTGACGATATGCAACACAATCTAGATAAATTGTCATGTTGGGCCCAAATTTGGCAAATGAGTTTCAATGCGGATAAATGTAAAGTACTACATGTCGGATACCTAAATGAGAAAGCAAACTATTCGATGAATGGCACTCAGCTTAAGAATGTAAACAGAGAAACTGATCTGGGAGTAACAATATCGAGTAACCTAAAACCGAGTCAACAATGTTCAGAAGTTGTTAAGAAGGCAAACAAAATAATTGGCTTTATAGGCAGGTCATTTGAGCATAAATCCAAAGAAGTTATCCTAACCCTTTACAATTCCTTAGTCCGCCCTCTTCTGGAATACTGCGTTCAATCCTGGTGCCCTTATTACCAAAAAGATATAAACAAGCTAGAACGAGTTCAACGAGAGTTACCAAAATGATACCTAGCCTAAAGAACAAACCATAACGAAGAGCGTCTTAGAGAATTAAATCTATTTCCTTTAACCCAGCGCAGATTAAGAGGCGACTTAATTCAAGTGTTCAAAATCATCAAAGGCATCGACAATATGAACTGTAGTAAGTACTTCACTATCGACCAATCTAATTACACGCGGGGAAACGGTTGCAAAATTATTGGTAAATCTTTTAACTCGCACGAATCTAAGAATTTCTTCTTCAATCGAGTTGTCAACTTGTGGAATGGGCTTCCCCGAGACGTTATAGACTGCAGCACCGTTGATTCATTTAAATTCCGCCTAGACAAATATCTCGCATCAAACCCGCGACTGACTGCGTTTGTAAATGAATAACTTTATCCTCCCCTCAGTTACTCACCCATATGTCCCCTACTAACTTCCTAGTCCTGCCACGTTAGTGGCAGGGCAGTAGTTCCCTTTCCAATGTTCCCTTACCCACTCTAAACCACTGTTTGGACACTTGATCCTCAGTGTTTTGGAGGACAAGCAACCTAGAAGGGTCACTAGATCTGTTGTTGCTTGATTTCCTTTGTACTCCTTTGTACTCCTTTGTCCATACAACAAAAAAATGCGTATCAGTACAACAGCTGAATTATTTGAATATAATTAAATTATCAAACTAAATAATTTAGCAATATTGCACACCTATTAACTATGGAAAGGAGCACTGCATAATATATATATATATATATATATATATATATTTATTATTATATATATATATATATATATATATATATATATATCTATATATATATATATATATATATATATATATATATATATATATATATATATATATATATATAACGCGGAATTAATATATATCTTTTGTTACACATTTGGTTTCGTTTTCTTAATATCAATTGTCATAACAAAAACAAATATATATATTGGCTGACTATAAAGATTATCCGAATTTCCCGTGTCGCATATTTTTGACAAATCACACAATATACAGTTACCAACATAATTTATGTTCCTCTCCGTGATCTTATGCATGAACATATAATGCACATGATTGAATTATGAGTTTAGTTTCGTATGCAATGGATAACTCATCTAATTAATCAAATGATACTTAACAAAAACCAAACTCGCAATTCATTCACACTAATTTACTTTCATTCACAAAATGACGACGAGGAACAGAACTTATGTGGGTAACAGTACACACGTATAAATATATGCTCAAGTATAAACTCACTCTAAGTATCGTTGAATAAGAATGTTCACGTTAGGGTAATCCAGTAAGTTTCAGACTAAGAAAGATGTGTATTGAATGTACTGTTTATATAATTATATATTTGTATAAGGGTATACTGTAATAAGCAATTTAAGCCTTTAATCCATTCAGTAAAAGGGCCGTCCATTTAACTTTATTCTGGCCACTATTAGACTATTTTCTTCAGCTTAATAAGGGCCTCCAGCAATTAATAGGATTCGAACAATCTCACTTAACCCTTTTTACTACCACATATCTTTCTTAAACTGCCCAAAATCGTCTAAATATAGCTAGACTAACATTTAAAAGACGTCGCCGATACAGAAGGGGTTACATATCAGTGTCAAGTGGAAGAGGAAGGTGGAATGGCGAGGAGGGTGCAGGAGAAGGAAATCAAGGAAGAGGTCAGGAGAGCAGCAGAAAGACGACTAGGTAGGTTTGACCTGGAAGGTATGGAGGAAGTGGAGGAGGTGAGCAAAGAGTTTAAAGACGAGATCTGTGCAGTATGTGAGGAGGTGATTTGAGTAAGGAGAAGAGGGAGGGGAGTGAAGGGTACAGCATGGTAGACAGCAGAGGTAAAAATAGCTGTGGAAGACAAGAAGAGTCACCCTCCAGGCACAACCTAATGCTAGCATGTCTCCATCACTCTCACAGACCATCAATACGTGATTGCCATGTGGTCACCCTCCAGGCACAACCTACCCACAACCTAATTGCTAGCATGTCATCCATCACTCTCACAGACCGTCAATACGTGATTGCCAAGTGGTCACCCTCCAGGCACAACCTAATTGCTAGCATGTCATCCATCACTATCACAGACCATCCATACGTGATTGCCATGTGGTCACCCTCCAGGCACAACCTAATTGCTAGCATGTAATCCATCACGCTCACAGACCATCAATACGTGATTGCCATGTGGGTCACCCTCCAGGCACAACCTAATTGCTAGCATGTCATCCATCACTCTCACAGACCATCAATACGTGATTGCCATGTGGTGCACCCTCCAGGCACAACCTAATTGCTAGCATGTCATCCATCACTCTCCACAGACCATCAATACGTGATTGCCATGTGGTCACCCTCCAGGCACAACCTAATTGCTAGCATGTCATCCAATCACTCTCACAGACCATCAATACGTGATTGCCATGTGGTCACCTCCAGGCACAACCTAATTGCTAGCATGTCATCCATCACTCTCACAGACCATCAATACGTGATTGCCATGTGGTCACCCTCCAGGCACAACCTAATTGCTAGCATGTCATCCATCACTCTCACAGACCATCAATACGTGATTGCCATGTGGTCACCCTCCAGGCACAACCTAATTGCTAGCATGTCATCCATCACTCTCACAGACCATTCAATACGTGATTGCCATGTGGTTCACCCTCCAGGCACAACCTAATTGCTAGCATGTCATCCATCACTCTCACAGACCATCAATACGTGATTGCCATGTGGTCACCCTCCAGGCACAACCTATGTGCTTGCATGTCATCCATCACTCTCACAGACCATCAATACGTGATTGCCATGTGGTCACCCTCCAGGCACAACCTAATTGCTAGCATGTCATCCATCACTCTCACAGACCATCAATACGTGATTGCCATGTGGTCACCCTCCAGGCACAACCTAATTGCTAGCATGTCATCCATCACTCTCACAGACCATCAATACGTGATTGCCATGTGGTCACCCTCCAGGCACAACCTAATTGCTAGCATGTCATCCATCACTCTCACAGACCATCAATACGTGATTGCCATGTGGTCACCCTCCAGGCACAACCTAATTGCTAGCATGTCCTCCATCACTCTCACAGACCATCAATACGTGATTGCCATGTGGTCACCCTCCAGGCACAACCTAATTGCTAGCATGTCCTCCATCACTCTCACAGACCATCAATACGTGATTGCCATGTGGTCACCCTCCAGGCACAACCTAATTGCTAGCATGTCATCCATCACTCTCACAGACCATCAATACGTGATTGCCATGTGGTCACCCTCCAGGCACAACCTAATTGCTAGCATGTCATCCATCACTCTCACAGACCATCAATACGTGATTGCCATGTGGTCACCCTCCAGGCACAACCTAATTGCTAGCATGTCATCCATCACTCTCACAGACCATCAATACGTGATTGCCATGTGGTCACCCTCCAGGCACAACCTAATTGCTAGCATGTCATCCATCACTCTCACAGACCATCAATACGTGATTGCCATGTGGTCACCCTCCAGGCACAACCTAATTGCTAGCATGTCATCCATCACTCTCACAGACCATCAATACGTGATTGCCATGTGGTCACCCTCCAGGCACAACCTAATTGCTAGCATGTCATCCATCACTCTCACAGACCATCAATACGTGATTGCCATGTGGTCACCCTCCAGGCACAACCTAATTGCTAGCATGTCATCCATCACTCTCACAGACCATCAATACGTGATTGCCATGTGGTCACCCTCCAGGCACAACCTAATTGCTAGCATGTCATCCATCACTCTCACAGACCATCAATACGTGATTGCCATGTGGTCACCCTCCAAGCACAAACCTAATTGCTAGCATGTCATCCATCACTCTCACAGACCATCAATACGTGATTGCCATGTGGTCACCCTCCAGGCACAACCTAATTGCTAGCATGTCATCCATCACTCTCACAGACCATCAATACGTGATTGCCATGTGGTCACCCTCCAGGCCAACCTAATTGCTAGCATGTCATCCATCACTCTCACAGACCATCAATACGTGATTGCCATGTGGTCACCCTCCAGGCACAACCTAATTGCTAGCATGTCATCCATCACTCTCACAGACCATCAATACGTGATTGCCATGTGGTCACCCTCCAGGCACAACCTAATTGCTAGCATGTCATCCATCACTCTCACAGACCATCAATACGTGATTGCCATGTGGTCACCCTCCAGGCACAACCTAATTGCTAGCATGTCATCCATCACTCTCACAGACCATCAATACGTGATTGCCATGTGGTCACCCTCCAGGCACAACCTAATTGCTAGCATGTCATCCATCACTCTCACAGACCATCAATACGTGATTGCCATGTGGTCACCCTCCAGGCACAACCTAATTGCTAGCATGTCATCCATCACTCTCACAGACCATCAATACGTGATTGCCATGTGGTCACCCTCCAGGCACAACCTAATTGCTAGCATGTCATCCATCACTCTCACAGACCATCAATACGTGATTGCCATGTGGTCACCCTCCAGGCACAACCTAATTGCTAGCATGTCATCCATCACTCTCACAGACCATCAATACGTGATTGCCATGTGGTCACCCTCCAGGCACAACCTAATTGCTAGCATGTCATCCATCACTCTCACAGACCATCAATACGTGATTGCCATGTGGTCACCCTCCAGGCACAACCTAATTGCTAGCATGTCATCCATCACTCTCACAGACCATCAATACGTGATTGCCATGTGGTCACCCTCCAGGCACAACCTAATTGCTAGCATGTCATCCATCACTCTCACAGACCATCAATACGTGATTGCCATGTGGTCACCCTCCAGGCACAACCTAATTGCTAGCATGTCATCCATCACTCTCACAGACCATCAATACGTGATTGCCATGTGGTCACCCTCCAGGCACAACCTAATTGCTAGCATGTCATCCATCACTCTCACAGACCATCAATACGTGATTGCCATGTGGTCACCCTCCAGGCACAACCTAATTGCTAGCATGTCATCCATCACTCTCACAGACCATCAATACGTGATTGCCATGTGGTCACCCTCCAGGCACAACCTAATTGCTAGCATGTCATCCATCACTCTCACAGACCATCAATACGTGATTGCCATGTGGTCACCCTCCAGGCACAACCTAATTGCTAGCATGTCATCCATCACTCTCACAGACCATCAATACGTGATTGCCATGTGGTCACCCTCCAGGCACAACCTAATTGCTAGCATGTCATCCATCACTCTCACAGACCATCAATACGTGATTGCCATGTGGTCACCCTCCAGGCACAACCTAATTGCTAGCATGTCATCCATCACTCTCACAGACCATCAATACGTGATTGCCATGTGGTCACCCTCCAGGCACAACCTAATTGCTAGCATGTCATCCATCACTCTCACAGACCATCAATACGTGATTGCCATGTGGTCACCCTCCAGGCACAACCTAATTGCTAGCATGTCATCCATCACTCTCACAGACCATCAATACGTGATTGCCATGTGGTCACCCTCCAGGCACAACCTAATTGCTAGCATGTCATCCATCACTCTCACAGACCATCAATACGTGATTGCCATGTGGTCACCCTCCAGGCACAACCTAATTGCTAGCATGTCATCCATCACTCTCACAGACCATCAATACGTGATTGCCATGTGGTCACCCTCCAGGCACAACCTAATTGCTAGCATGTCATCCATCACTCTCACAGACCATCAATACGTGATTGCCATGTGGTCACCCTCCAGGCACAACCTAATTGCTAGCATGTCATCCATCACTCTCACAGACCATCAATACGTGATTGCCATGTGGTCACCCTCCAGGCACAACCTAATTGCTAGCATGTCATCCATCACTCTCACAGACCATCAATACGTGATTGCCATGTGGTCACCCTCCAGGCACAACCTAATTGCTAGCATGTCATCCATCACTCTCACAGACCATCAATACGTGATTGCCATGTGGTCACCCTCCAGGCACAACCTAATTGCTAGCATGTCATCCATCACTCTCACAGACCATCAATACGTGATTGCCATGTGGTCACCCTCCAGGCACAACCTAATTGCTAGCATGTCATCCATCACTCTCACAGACCATCAATACGTGATTGCCATGTGGTCACCCTCCAGGCACAACCTAATTGCTAGCATGTCATCCATCACTCTCACAGACCATCAATACGTGATTGCCATGTGGTCACCCTCCAGGCACAACCTAATTGCTAGCATGTCATCCATCACTCTCACAGACCATCAATACGTGATTGCCATGTGGTCACCCTCCAGGCACAACCTAATTGCTAGCATGTCATCCATCACTCTCACAGACCATCAATACGTGATTGCCATGTGGTCACCCTCCAGGCACAACCTAATTGCTAGCATGTCATCCATCACTCTCACAGACCATCAATACGTGATTGCCATGTGGTCACCCTCCAGGCACAACCTAATTGCTAGCATGTCATCCATCACTCTCACAGACCATCAATACGTGATTGCCAATGGTCACCCTCCAGGCACAACCTAATTGCTAGCATGTCATCCATCACTCTCACAGACCATCAATACGTGATTGCCATGTGGTCACCCTCCAGGCACAACCTAATTGCTAGCATGTCATCCATCACTCTCACAGACCATCAATACGTGATTGCCATGTGGTCACCCTCCAGGCACAACCTAATTGCTAGCATGTCATCCATCACTCTCACAGACCATCAATACGTGATTGCCATGTGGTCACCCTCCAGGCACAACCTAATTGCTAGCATGTCATCCATCACTCTCACAGACCATCAATACGTGATTGCCATGTGGTCACCCTCCAGGCACAACCTAATTGCTAGCATGTCATCCATCACTCTCACAGACCATCAATACGTGATTGCCATGTGGTCACCCTCCAGGCACAACCTAATTGCTAGCATGTCATCCATCACTCTCACAGACCATCAATACGTGATTGCCATGTGGTCACCCTCCAGGCACAACCTAATTGCTAGCATGTCATCCATCACTCTCACAGACCATCAATACGTGATTGCCATGTGGTCACCCTCCAGGCACAACCTAATTGCTAGCATGTCATCCATCACTCTCACAGACCATCAATACGTGATTGCCATGTGGTCACCCTCCAGGCACAACCTAATTGCTAGCATGTCATCCATCACTCTCACAGACCATCAATACGTGATTGCCATGTGGTCACCCTCCAGGCACAACCTAATTGCTAGCATGTCATCCATCACTCTCACAGACCATCAATACGTGATTGCCATGTGGTCACCCTCCAGGCACAACCTAATTGCTAGCATGTCATCCATCACTCTCACAGACCATCAATACGTGATTGCCATGTGGTCACCCTCCAGGCACAACCTAATTGCTAGCATGTCATCCATCACTCTCACAGACCATCAATACGTGATTGCCATGTGGTCACCCTCCAGGCACAACCTAATTGCTAGCATGTCATCCATCACTCTCACAGACCATCAATACGTGATTGCCATGTGGTCACCCTCCAGGCACAACCTAATTGCTAGCATGTCATCCATCACTCTCACAGACCATCAATACGTGATTGCCATGTGGTCACCCTCCAGGCACAACCTAATTGCTAGCATGTCATCCATCACTCTCACAGACCATCAATACGTGATTGCCATGTGGTCACCCTCCAGGCACAACCTAATTGCTAGCATGTCATCCATCACTCTCACAGACCATCAATACGTGATTGCCATGTGGTCACCCTCCAGGCACAACCTAATTGCTAGCATGTCATCCATCACTCTCACAGACCATCAATACGTGATTGCCATGTGGTCACCCTCCAGGCACAACCTAATTGCTAGCATGTCATCCATCACTCTCACAGACCATCAATACGTGATTGCCATGTGGTCACCCTCCAGGCACAACCTAATTGCTAGCATGTCATCCATCACTCTCACAGACCATCAATACGTGATTGCCATGTGGTCACCCTCCAGGCACAACCTAATTGCTAGCATGTCATCCATCACTCTCACAGACCATCAATACGTGATTGCCATGTGGTCACCCTCCAGGCACAACCTAATTGCTAGCATGTCATCCATCACTCTCACAGACCATCAATACGTGATTGCCATGTGGTCACCCTCCAGGCACAACCTAATTGCTAGCATGTCATCCATCACTCTCACAGACCATCAATACGTGATTGCCATGTGGTCACCCTCCAGGCACAACCTAATTGCTAGCATGTCATCCATCACTCTCACAGACCATCAATACGTGATTGCCATGTGGTCACCCTCCAGGCACAACCTAATTGCTAGCATGTCATCCATCACTCTCACAGACCATCAATACGTGATTGCCATGTGGTCACCCTCCAGGCACAACCTAATTGCTAGCATGTCATCCATCACTCTCACAGACCATCAATACGTGATTGCCATGTGGTCACCCTCCAGGCACAACCTAATTGCTAGCATGTCATCCATCACTCTCACAGACCATCAATACGTGATTGCCATGTGGTCACCCTCCAGGCACAACCTAATTGCTAGCATGTCATCCATCACTCTCACAGACCATCAATACGTGATTGCCATGTGGTCACCCTCCAGGCACAACCTAATTGCTAGCATGTCATCCATCACTCTCACAGACCATCAATACGTGATTGCCATGTGGTCACCCTCCAGGCACAACCTAATTGCTAGCATGTCATCCATCACTCTCACAGACCATCAATACGTGATTGCCATGTGGTCACCCTCCAGGCACAACCTAATTGCTAGCATGTCATCCATCACTCTCACAGACCATCAATACGTGATTGCCATGTGGTCACCCTCCAGGCACAACCTAATTGCTAGCATGTCATCCATCACTCTCACAGACCATCAATACGTGATTGCCATGTGGTCACCCTCCAGGCACAACCTAATTGCTAGCATGTCATCCATCACTCTCACAGACCATCAATACGTGATTGCCATGTGGTCACCCTCCAGGCACAACCTAATTGCTAGCATGTCATCCATCACTCTCACAGACCATCAATACGTGATTGCCATGTGGTCACCCTCCAGGCACAACCTAATTGCTAGCATGTCATCCATCACTCTCACAGACCATCAATACGTGATTGCCATGTGGTCACCCTCCAGGCACAACCTAATTGCTAGCATGTCATCCATCACTCTCACAGACCATCAATACGTGATTGCCATGTGGTCACCCTCCAGGCACAACCTAATTGCTAGCATGTCATCCATCACTCTCACAGACCATCAATACGTGATTGCCATGTGGTCACCCTCCAGGCACAACCTAATTGCTAGCATGTCATCCATCACTCTCACAGACCATCAATACGTGATTGCCATGTGGTCACCCTCCAGGCACAACCTAATTGCTAGCATGTCATCCATCACTCTCACAGACCATCAATACGTGATTGCCATGTGGTCACCCTCCAGGCACAACCTAATTGCTAGCATGTCATCCATCACTCTCACAGACCATCAATACGTGATTGCCATGTGGTCACCCTCCAGGCACAACCTAATTGCTAGCATGTCATCCATCACTCTCACAGACCATCAATACGTGATTGCCATGTGGTCACCCTCCAGGCACAACCTAATTGCTAGCATGTCATCCATCACTCTCACAGACCATCAATACGTGATTGCCATGTGGTCACCCTCCAGGCACAACCTAATTGCTAGCATGTCATCCATCACTCTCACAGACCATCAATACGTGATTGCCATGTGGTCACCCTCCAGGCACAACCTAATTGCTAGCATGTCATCCATCACTCTCACAGACCATCAATACGTGATTGCCATGTGGTCACCCTTCAGGCACAACCTAATTGCTAGCATGTCATCCATCACTCTCACAGACCATCAATACGTGATTGCCATGTGGTCACCCTCCAGGCACAACCTAATTGCTAGCATGTCATCCATCACTCTCACAGACCATCAATACGTGATTGCCATGTGGTCACCCTCCAGGCACAACCTAATTGCTAGCATGTCATCCATCACTCTCACAGACCATCAATACGTGATTGCCATGTGGTCACCCTCCAGGCACAACCTAATTGCTAGCATGTCATCCATCACTCTCACAGACCATCAATACGTGATTGCCATGTGGTCACCCTCCAGGCACAACCTAATTGCTAGCATGTCATCCATCACTCTCACAGACCATCAATACGTGATTGCCATGTGGTCACCCTCCAGGCACAACCTAATTGCTAGCATGTCATCCATCACTCTCACAGACCATCAATACGTGATTGCCATGTGGTCACCCTCCAGGCACAACCTAATTGCTAGCATGTCATCCATCACTCTCACAGACCATCAATACGTGATTGCCATGTGGTCACCCTCCAGGCACAACCTAATTGCTAGCATGTCATCCATCACTCTCACAGACCATCAATACGTGATTGCCATGTGGTCACCCTCCAGGCACAACCTAATTGCTAGCATGTCATCCATCACTCTCACAGACCATCAATACGTGATTGCCATGTGGTCACCCTCCAGGCACAACCTAATTGCTAGCATGTCATCCATCACTCTCACAGACCATCAATACGTGATTGCCATGTGGTCACCCTCCAGGCACAACCTAATTGCTAGCATGTCATCCATCACTCTCACAGACCATCAATACGTGATTGCCATGTGGTCACCCTCCAGGCACAACCTAATTGCTAGCATGTCATCCATCACTCTCACAGACCATCAATACGTGATTGCCATGTGGTCACCCTCCAGGCACAACCTAATTGCTAGCATGTCATCCATCACTCTCACAGACCATCAATACGTGATTGCCATGTGGTCACCCTCCAGGCACAACCTAATTGCTAGCATGTCATCCATCACTCTCACAGACCATCAATACGTGATTGCCATGTGGTCACCCTCCAGGCACAACCTAATTGCTAGCATGTCATCCATCACTCTCACAGACCATCAATACGTGATTGCCATGTGGTCACCCTCCAGGCACAACCTAATTGCTAGCATGTCATCCATCACTCTCACAGACCATCAATACGTGATTGCCATGTGGTCACCCTCCAGGCACAACCTAATTGCTAGCATGTCATCCATCACTCTCACAGACCATCAATACGTGATTGCCATGTGGTCACCCTCCAGGCACAACCTAATTGCTAGCATGTCATCCATCACTCTCACAGACCATCAATACGTGATTGCCATGTGGTCACCCTCCAGGCACAACCTAATTGCTAGCATGTCATCCATCACTCTCACAGACCATCAATACGTGATTGCCATGTGGTCACCCTCCAGGCACAACCTAATTGCTAGCATGTCATCCATCACTCTCACAGACCATCAATACGTGATTGCCATGTGGTCACCCTCCAGGCACAACCTAATTGCTAGCATGTCATCCATCACTCTCACAGACCATCAATACGTGATTGCCATGTGGTCACCCTCCAGGCACAACCTAATTGCTAGCATGTCATCCATCACTCTCACAGACCATCAATACGTGATTGCCATGTGGTCACCCTCCAGGCACAACCTAATTGCTAGCATGTCATCCATCACTCTCACAGACCATCAATACGTGATTGCCATGTGGTCACCCTCCAGGCACAACCTAATTGCTAGCATGTCATCCATCACTCTCACAGACCATCAATACGTGATTGCCATGTGGTCACCCTCCAGGCACAACCTAATTGCTAGCATGTCATCCATCACTCTCACAGACCATCAATACGTGATTGCCATGTGGTCACCCTCCAGGCACAACCTAATTGCTAGCATGTCATCCATCACTCTCACAGACCATCAATACGTGATTGCCATGTGGTCACCCTCCAGGCACAACCTAATTGCTAGCATGTCATCCATCACTCTCACAGACCATCAATACGTGATTGCCATGTGGTCACCCTCCAGGCACAACCTAATTGCTAGCATGTCATCCATCACTCTCACAGACCATCAATACGTGATTGCCATGTGGTCACCCTCCAGGCACAACCTAATTGCTAGCATGTCATCCATCACTCTCACAGACCATCAATACGTGATTGCCATGTGGTCACCCTCCAGGCACAACCTAATTGCTAGCATGTCATCCATCACTCTCACAGACCATCAATACGTGATTGCCATGTGGTCACCCTCCAGGCACAACCTAATTGCTAGCATGTCATCCATCACTCTCACAGACCATCAATACGTGATTGCCATGTGGTCACCCTCCAGGCACAACCTAATTGCTAGCATGTCATCCATCACTCTCACAGACCATCAATACGTGATTGCCATGTGGTCACCCTCCAGGCACAACCTAATTGCTAGCATGTCATCCATCACTCTCACAGACCATCAATACGTGATTGCCATGTGGTCACCCTCCAGGCACAACCTAATTGCTAGCATGTCATCCATCACTCTCACAGACCATCAATACGTGATTGCCATGTGGTCACCCTCCAGGCACAACCTAATTGCTAGCATGTCATCCATCACTCTCACAGACCATCAATACGTGATTGCCATGTGGTCACCCTCCAGGCACAACCTAATTGCTAGCATGTCATCCATCACTCTCACAGACCATCAATACGTGATTGCCATGTGGTCACCCTCCAGGCACAACCTAATTGCTAGCATGTCATCCATCACTCTCACAGACCATCAATACGTGATTGCCATGTGGTCACCCTCCAGGCACAACCTAATTGCTAGCATGTCATCCATCACTCTCACAGACCATCAATACGTGATTGCCATGTGGTCACCCTCCAGGCACAACCTAATTGCTAGCATGTCATCCATCACTCTCACAGACCATCAATACGTGATTGCCATGTGGTCACCCTCCAGGCACAACCTAATTGCTAGCATGTCATCCATCACTCTCACAGACCATCAATACGTGATTGCCATGTGGTCACCCTCCAGGCACAACCTAATTGCTAGCATGTCATCCATCACTCTCACAGACCATCAATACGTGATTGCCATGTGGTCACCCTCCAGGCACAACCTAATTGCTAGCATGTCATCCATCACTCTCACAGACCATCAATACGTGATTGCCATGTGGTCACCCTCCAGGCACAACCTAATTGCTAGCATGTCATCCATCACTCTCACAGACCATCAATACGTGATTGCCATGTGGTCACCCTCCAGGCACAACCTAATTGCTAGCATGTCATCCATCACTCTCACAGACCATCAATACGTGATTGCCATGTGGTCACCCTCCAGGCACAACCTAATTGCTAGCATGTCATCCATCACTCTCACAGACCATCAATACGTGATTGCCATGTGGTCACCCTCCAGGCACAACCTAATTGCTAGCATGTCATCCATCACTCTCACAGACCATCAATACGTGATTGCCATGTGGTCACCCTCCAGGCACAACCTAATTGCTAGCATGTCATCCATCACTCTCACAGACCATCAATACGTGATTGCCATGTGGTCACCCTCCAGGCACAACCTAATTGCTAGCATGTCATCCATCACTCTCACAGACCATCAATACGTGATTGCCATGTGGTCACCCTCCAGGCACAACCTAATTGCTAGCATGTCATCCATCACTCTCACAGACCATCAATACGTGATTGCCATGTGGTCACCCTCCAGGCACAACCTAATTGCTAGCATGTCATCCATCACTCTCACAGACCATCAATACGTGATTGCCATGTGGTCACCCTCCAGGCACAACCTAATTGCTAGCATGTCATCCATCACTCTCACAGACCATCAATACGTGATTGCCATGTGGTCACCCTCCAGGCACAACCTAATTGCTAGCATGTCATCCATCACTCTCACAGACCATCAATACGTGATTGCCATGTGGTCACCCTCCAGGCACAACCTAATTGCTAGCATGTCATCCATCACTCTCACAGACCATCAATACGTGATTGCCATGTGGTCACCCTCCAGGCACAACCTAATTGCTAGCATGTCATCCATCACTCTCACAGACCATCAATACGTGATTGCCATGTGGTCACCCTCCAGGCACAACCTAATTGCTAGCATGTCATCCATCACTCTCACAGACCATCAATACGTGATTGCCATGTGGTCACCCTCCAGGCACAACCTAATTGCTAGCATGTCATCCATCACTCTCACAGACCATCAATACGTGATTGCCATGTGGTCACCCTCCAGGCACAACCTAATTGCTCGCATGTCATCCATCACTCTCACAGACCATCAATACGTGATTGCCATGTGGTCACCCTCCAGGCACAACCTAATTGCTAGCATGTCATCCATCACTCTCACAGACCATCAATACGTGATTGCCATGTGGTCACCCTCCAGGCACAACCTAATTGCTCGCATGTCATCCATCACTCTCACAGACCATCAATACGTGATTGCCATGTGGTCACCCTCCAGGCACAACCTAATTGCTAGCATGTCATCCATCACTCTCACAGACCATCAATACGTGATTGCCATGTGGTCACCCTCCAGGCACAACCTAATTGCTAGCATGTCATCCATCACTCTCACAGACCATCAATACGTGATTGCCATGTGGTCACCCTCCAGGCACAACCTAATTGCTAGCATGTCATCCATCACTCTCACAGACCATCAATACGTGATTGCCATGTGGTCACCCTCCAGGCACAACCTAATTGCTAGCATGTCATCCATCACTCTCACAGACCATCAATACGTGATTGCCATGTGGTCACCCTCCAGGCACAACCTAATTGCTAGCATGTCATCCATCACTCTCACAGACCATCAATACGTGATTGCCATGTGGTCACCCTCCAGGCACAACCTAATTGCTAGCATGTCATCCATCACTCTCACAGACCATCAATACGTGATTGCCATGTGGTCACCCTCCAGGCACAACCTAATTGCTAGCATGTCATCCATCACTCTCACAGACCATCAATACGTGATTGCCATGTGGTCACCCTCCAGGCACAACCTAATTGCTAGCATGTCATCCATCACTCTCACAGACCATCAATACGTGATTGCCATGTGGTCACCCTCCAGGCACAACCTAATTGCTAGCATGTCATCCATCACTCTCACAGACCATCAATACGTGATTGCCATGTGGTCACCCTCCAGGCACAACCTAATTGCTAGCATGTCATCCATCACTCTCACAGACCATCAATACGTGATTGCCATGTGGTCACCCTCCAGGCACAACCTAATTGCTAGCATGTCATCCATCACTCTCACAGACCATCAATACGTGATTGCCATGTGGTCACCCTCCAGGCACAACCTAATTGCTAGCATGTCATCCATCACTCTCACAGACCATCAATACGTGATTGCCATGTGGTCACCCTCCAGGCACAACCTAATTGCTAGCATGTCATCCATCACTCTCACAGACCATCAATACGTGATTGCCATGTGGTCACCCTCCAGGCACAACCTAATTGCTAGCATGTCATCCATCACTCTCACAGACCATCAATACGTGATTGCCATGTGGTCACCCTCCAGGCACAACCTAATTGCTAGCATGTCATCCATCACTCTCACCATCAATACGTGATTGCCATGTGGTCACCCTCCAGGCACAACCTAATTGCTAGCATGTCATCCATCACTCTCACAGACCATCAATACGTGATTGCCATGTGGTCACCCTCCAGGCACAACCTAATTGCTAGCATGTCATCCATCACTCTCACAGACCATCAATACGTGATTGCCATGTGGTCACCCTCCAGGCACAACCTAATTGCTAGCATGTCATCCATCACTCTCACAGACCATCAATACGTGATTGCCATGTGGTCACCCTCCAGGCACAACCTAATTGCTAGCATGTCATCCATCACTCTCACAGACCATCAATACGTGATTGCCATGTGGTCACCCTCCAGGCACAACCTAATTGCTAGCATGTCATCCATCACTCTCACAGACCATCAATACGTGATTGCCATGTGGTCACCCTCCAGGCACAACCTAATTGCTAGCATGTCATCCATCACTCTCACAGACCATCAATACGTGATTGCCATGTGGTCACCCTCCAGGCACAACCTAATTGCTAGCATGTCATCCATCACTCTCACAGACCATCAATACGTGATTGCCATGTGGTCACCCTCCAGGCACAACCTAATTGCTAGCATGTCATCCATCACTCTCACAGACCATCAATACGTGATTGCCATGTGGTCACCCTCCAGGCACAACCTAATTGCTAGCATGTCATCCATCACTCTCACAGACCATCAATACGTGATTGCCATGTGGTCACCCTCCAGGCACAACCTAATTGCTAGCATGTCATCCATCACTCTCACAGACCATCAATACGTGATTGCCATGTGGTCACCCTCCAGGCACAACCTAATTGCTAGCATGTCATCCATCACTCTCACAGACCATCAATACGTGATTGCCATGTGGTCACCCTCCAGGCACAACCTAATTGCTAGCATGTCATCCATCACTCTCACAGACCATCAATACGTGATTGCCATGTGGTCACCCTCCAGGCACAACCTAATTGCTAGCATGTCATCCATCACTCTCACAGACCATCAATACGTGATTGCCATGTGGTCACCCTCCAGGCACAACCTAATTGCTAGCATGTCATCCATCACTCTCACAGACCATCAATACGTGATTGCCATGTGGTCACCCTCCAGGCACAACCTAATTGCTAGCATGTCATCCATCACTCTCACAGACCTTAATTCCATCTTTTCTGGCAATTGACCACTTGCGAGATTTGGTCTATAAGGAAGTTGGAGCTGTGGACATCAATATTTGGTCTATAAGGAAGTTGGAACTGTGGACATCAATATTTGGTCTATAAGGAAGTTGGAACTGTGGACATCAATATTTGGTCTATAAGGAAGTTGGAGCTGTGGACATCAATATTTGGTCTATAAGGAAGTTGGAGCTGTGGACATCAATATTTGGTCTATAAGGAAGTTGGAACTGTGGACATCAATATTTGGTCTATAAGGAAGTTGGAGCTGTGGACATCAATATTTGGTCTATAAGGAAGTTGGAGCTGTGGACATCAGGTCTATAAGGAAGTTGGAGCTGTGGACATCAATATTTGGTCTATAAGGAAGTTGGAGCTGTGGACATCAATATTTGGTCTATAAGGAAGTTGGAGCTGTGGACATCAATATTTGGTCTATAAGGAAGTTGGAGCTGTGGACATCAATATTTGGTCTATAAGGAAGTTGGAACTGTGGACATCAATATTTGGTCTATAAGGAAGTTGGAGCTGTTGTCATCAATATTTGGTCTATAAGGAAGTTGGAGCTGTTGTCATCAATATTTGGTCTATAAGGAAGTTGGAGCTGTTGTCATCAATATTTGGTCTATAAGGAAGTTGGAGCTGGGGCCATCAATATTTGGTCTATAAGGAAGTTGGAGCTGTGGCCATCAATATTTGGTCTATAAGGAAGTTGGAGTTGTGGCCATCAATATTTGGTCTATAAGGAAGTTGGAGTTGTGGCCATCAATATTTGGTCTATAAGGAAGTTGGAGTTGTGGCCATCAATATTTGGTCTATAAGGAAGTTGGAGCTGTGGCCATCAATATTTGGTCTATAAGGAAGTTGGAGCTGGGGCCATCAATATTTGGTCTATAAGGAAGTTGGAGCTGTGGACATCAATATTTGGTCTATAAGGAAGTTGGAGCTGTGGACATCAATATTTGGTCTATAAGGAAGTTGGAGCTGTGGACATCAATATTTAGCAGAATTACCAGCTAAAATACGGTTATAATATAATATTTATAAATACATAAAACCAAATTGATCATACGATTTATCCATGAGAAACGTACATTATTATTGCATTTCTGTTTAATATACATGTTTACGGCTCCAACTTCCTTATAGCCTGTAATTAGCGTTCCTGCTGCTTCCTCTTTTGTGCGCTACTGCTTCCTCCTGATAGTAGTGCTTGGAGGTGCTTAATTAGCGTTCCTGCTGCTTCCTCCTGATAGTAGTGCTTGGAGGTGCTTAATTAGCGTTCCTGCTGCTTCCTCCTGATAGTAGTGCTTGGAGGTGCTTAATTAGCGTTCCTGCTGCTTCCTCCTGATAGTAGTGCTTGGAGGTGCTTAATTAGCGTTCCTGCTGCTTCCTCCTGATAGTAGTGCTTGGAGGTGCTTAATTAGCGTTCCTGCTGCTTCCTCCTGATAGTAGTGCTTGGAGGTGCTTAATTAGCGTTCCTGCTGCTTCCTCTTTTTTCTCCAAATTTGCAAGAGTTTCTTGTGTTACGTCCCTCGAAACTCCGAGCCTGCTCAACCCTTCCTGAAGCCTCATCCAACCAAATCTACCTCTACATGGAGCTTCAAAGCACCACGCTAGCGCCATGAACCTTTGTATATACTCTGCAATGATCGTTAACTCGCCACACACCAATAGGGGGCGAGTTTCTTTTCTTAGTGACCAGCTCTTTCCCGAGTCTATGAGTGATCTTATTTTTAGACTAACTTGAGTGTTACTTGGACTATAGCTCGGGGTGGTGTCTCTGTGAATACCTGGAGTACAGTCGGGTTATTACTTACCTTCTCTTCAACCTACCAACTAGAGAGTGTGACGCCTAGGCTAACAATCTTCATTAACCGGGATTGAGCACGTGACTATATTTCAATGTCATAATTTCATGTTTTTAGTTTATAATATTTGTTTATATGTTTATATTTATTTGTTTTTTATTTGTAAGAGTTATAACCAATATTTTACTTTTATATTTAATCTCTCTGTAAATAATTCAATTAGTAATTCAAATTTCTTGTAATTATATTAATCTTTAACTTTACTTTACTTTAATAATAATAATAATAATAATTACATTATTTCTTGGTTTTGAAATCCTATTAGAATAGGCATTAATGAAGCTTGGTTGGTTGACCCTTGAACATATACTATAAAACTAGAACTGGAATATTAATGAAGTAACTCTATAAGAATAATATCCCTATAAGAAATCTACCTATACCATATCTACTGAATACCTACCTATCAAATTCAGTCTCTTGTACGGTTTGAAGTTCCCATACCTCTAGAGTCTTGAGGCCAAATAATTTAAGATTACAATATCTGTTGAGCAATACTTCGGATTGTTACACATGTATTAAGTTCCTGGATTTCCTACCTTCTGTTTTCTCGTCATATTTTTCTATGTGTGTGAAGGCGACAAAAGGTAAAGCTGCCTGTACAAGTGTCTCCCCCGAAATTTATAGTGATAGAGAGCCAAACTCAAAATACGTTGGAGTCAAATTGTTTGAACACACAGACGTTGAAGCAATATAAATCACAGGATAAGGGAAAGACAGATTGATGGAGAACGTTCCAAAGTTTACTTAATGAGTAGAAGAAAGACTCCGAACATCAGATAACACTTGGGTTAGAGAGTTAGACAGAATATGAGTGGGAGTGTTTTGAATGGCGGGTGCCCCATGCTCTCTGTAAGGGAGGAGGTATACAGTACGCTGAGAAAGCTCTGAAGAGCACTGATTATTGAAAAAGCGGTAGAAGAGTGAGAGAGATGCAACATTGCAGCTTGTAGAGAGAGACTGCAGGGCATTAGTTTAGAGTATGTGAGTTGATGAGGCGAAATGCATTGGACGCTACCATTTCGAAAAGTGCAGTATGGGTGTAACTCCTCCCACATACGAACAATGCTCAATACATGGACGCTCTGTGCTCCTATACAGAACAAAAAAGGTATGTGGGGGTGAAGGTATGTGGGGGTGAAGGTATGTGGGGGTGAAGGTATGTGGGGGTGAAGGTATGTGGGGGTGAAGGTATGTGGGGGTGAAGGTATGTGGGGGTGAAGGTATGTGGGGGTGAAGAACTCATGGAAATGGTTGAGCACACTTATCTTGTGGAAAGCTGTTTTAGCAAGAGTGGTAATATCCTCTTTCCAAGAAAGGTGAGGAGAAAAAGAAATGCCATGAATAAGGAGAGAAGATGAAGGGTTGATTTATGTTGAAGAGTAAAAGCTTGGCGTGTGGAAGATTGTGACGGATAGATAGGTGGAGAAGCTTGGTTCTGGAAGCATTGAAAGTAACACAGATTTTCTCTACCCCATTTGGATATAGTGGGTAGATCAGAAGTTAGGCTGCTATGGCCTCATCACGTGAGTTTTGGAGTCATTGTATGGTGTGCCGTAGTGGAAATCTAGTTGACAAATGTTAGGCTGAGTCATTGTATATGAGTGGATAGGACTGGAGGTAGACCAAAGATAATTACTGAATATTAGAAAGAGAACTGGAGACAGGACAGAACTCTGAGGAACACCGGAGTAGATGGGTTGAGGAAGTGAGCGATGACCGTCCACAACTGCAGCAATTGAACGGCCAGAAAGGAAATTAGAGATAAAGACACCGATGGAGAGATAGAAACCGAAGGAGGGTAGTTTAGACATTACACATATACTGTATATATATATATATATATATATATATATATATATATGTATACAGTATATACATATATATAAATATATATACAGTATATATACATATATATATATATATATATATATATATATATATATATATATATATATATATACTGTATATAGACCCTTAAAGCCACTTTCCCACTGATGCGACTTCTCACGATTTTCATCGCCGCCACCAATAAATTGGCACATTCGTGACATGTTGCAACTAAATCTTAAACCCTCGCATGATAATCGCTTGACTCGTAAGGCCTCGCAAGGGCCCTCGCAAATTTTCGGACAGTTCAAAATTTTGGACGAGGACTCACGAGGGTTCATAGCCCTCGCACGCATCGTCGAATATCGCAGAGGGATCTGCGAGGCCCCCGGAGATCATCGGCGACATCGGCGAGACACTTCGCACAAAAAAAACTTTGCAGCGCTGCACGGCGGCTCGCCGATGCTCTCAGATGTTCTGAAAACATCGACGATGCACAAGAGTCATCGGCGATTTCCTCATCGATTAGTCGTCGACGTGCGCACGAGTACTCGCCGAGAGTATACCCCCCAGGGATATGCTCCGCACGAGGCATGCGAAGGGCCTTGCGACGTCGCGGAATGCTCAAGACACACCTGCCGAGGCCAAAGAGCACCTTCGGCTAGGTGGGTAAAACAAAATTATTAGGCCTATAGTGAACCTATCAACCCTTTTTTCTATGCACCTCTCGTGGGGGGTTCACCTGTTTTCTTTTTCTCTTTCTCTCCTTTTCTCTCTTTCTCTGGTTTGTATCCATTCAGCCCCATTCAGCCAACTGTTATAAGACGTTTATCCCCATCCAAGTATCGATATCTTCCTGGCAAGCGATAGCGAACCAGCATTATATGGAGAAATCCGGCTTCGCCGGAGAGATTTTTCTATCGAAAAATGTACAAATTTAGCTTGCTCTCAAAACAAAAATATATATATGTTGGCTCGCTACCGCTCACCAGGAAAATATTGAAACCTGGATGGGGGTAAACGTCTTAAAACACTAGGCTGAACGGGGCCGAACGGATACAAGGCAAAGAGAGAGGGAGAGAAATAGAAAACAAAAACAAAACGAGGAGAGAGAGAGAGAAAAAGAAAACAAAAAAAGGTAGGTGGGCTCAATTTTTAAGCCGTAACGCAAACATTGAGCCCACCTCGCTGTTTTTTTTTTCTCTTTCTCTCCCTCTCTCCTCGTTTTTTTTATTTTTTTCTATTTCTCTCCCTCTCTCTTTGCCTTGTATCCGTTCGGCCCCGTTCAGCCTACTGTTTTAAGACGTTTACCCCCATCCAGGTTTCAATATTTTCCTGGTGAGCGGTAGCGAGCCAACATATACATTTTTTGTTTTGAGAGCAAGCTAAATTTGTACATTATTTGATAGAAAAATGTCTCCGGTGAAGCCGGACATTGCCAATCTCCGAATTAAGGGGAGATGGGGCGTTTTTCCGGTCCCCTTTCTTCGTCATGGTTAACCCCATTAGTTTTCATATTTTATGACGTTTGGCCCATTAGTTTGGCGATTTTAAGATAAATGTGTACATTTTCGACAAGTTGGGTTGGGTATGAGGGGGGATCTGCTTGGTGTGGGCCAATCGGCGCTCTGCAGACCCCGTAATCTTGTGTCTATCTCTGACCGTTTTGGTGAGGTCAGTCCTTAAGGCATTAGTGAGTTGGGTCTATAATTAGGCCTTGTAATTGGGGTTGGGTGTGACAGGGATCTGCCTTGTGTGGGCCGATCGGCTTTCTGCAGACTCCCGTTTTCTTATGTTCTTATGTTTGTGCCATGAAATCTATGCAAAACGTTTTCGGATAATCTCGCCGAGGTATTCGCCGAACCATCGCTTAATTCGCCGAAGACGTCGCAGAACATACGCCTAGGATTCGTTCATCCTTCGCATTATTTCGCAATATTTTATTCAAATGTGACAGTTCTCGCCGAGGGCATCGGCGAACCATCGCTCAATTTGCCGATAACGTCGCATAATGTCGCCGATTTTGTCTTGCTCATCGGCGACATCGTCGCCGAGTGTAAACTTGTCAACGGTTTTTAATGGTAAAAATCGTTTATGTCGCACAAATTCGTTGCGAATTGACAAGACTACGTCCTCGGCGACAAAAATCGTATGAAATCGCATCAGTGGGAAAGGGGCATAAGGAAACCATACTGGCGATCTGAAAGTAAATTATGAGAAGATTTTTTTGTAATTATGAATAGATTAATAAACTTTGGAGATGCAAGAAATGAGAGCAATGGGATGATAGTTAAAGGGTTGAGAGTAGTCCCCTTCTTTGGGACAGGTTGAATGAGAGAACACTTCCAGCAAGAGGGGACAATATATGAGGAAAGACAGAGACGGAAGAATAACTTAGTCAGGGAGTCAGCACAAAAGGAAACTTTTTGAGTATAACAGGAGGAACTTCATCTGGTCCATACGCCTTCCTAGTATTAAACCCAGAGAGGGCATAAAGTGAATCCTTAGAAGAGATTAGGATAATTATTAGTCATAAGTAAGAGAGAGGGAGAAATAGCACCAGAATCATCCAAGGTGGAGTTTTAGCAAAAATTTGAATGCAGAGTTCAGCATTGTCAGAGGAAGAAGTGATGGAGGTGCCATCATAGTAGAAATGAAGAGGGAAAAACGAAGAAGTAAAATTGCTGGAGAGGTTTCAAATTAGAAGGTTCATTGCACTTGTTATTGATGAAGGAGTTATAGGCAAGTCGAAGAAAATTTTGGCACGATTCTGGGCTGAAAAATAATGAGTTCGAGATTCACAAGTTTGAAGGCGTCGGTACCGTCTGTATGCTTCTTCTTTATTGCGGACAGTAGTAGAACAAACACGAGTAAACCAAAATTAATTTGCATTAGATTAAGGGTCAGAAATTGGAATGTATGCCACCATGCCCTTCTGTAGATGATCACCTCAGTCATGCATTCGGCACACTCTGAGGGTTCCTGGCCATGGAAGCAATAAGCATTCCGTGAGAAATCAAAGAAGTACAGCTGGAGAGCCCTCCAGTCGGCAGTGCCAAAATGATACAATCGCTGCCGACTGGGTGGATTGGAAAGTTAGGACAGGTAACAGAGATAAGGTTATGATCTGAGGAATCCAACGGAGAGAAAACAAATTACAGTGTAAGCAGAAGTTTTAAAGGCTGGATATAAGTCAAGTACGTTGGACCGAACTTTAAGGCAGTTAGGTATACGAGTAGCGTGCTGGACTAACTGCACTAGGTAATTTAGGATAGAAAAGAAGTAAGGTTGCTCGCCAGATTGGTCAGTGAAATGAGAGGAGAGCCATTGGTGGTGGTGAACGTTGAAATCACCTTAACCCTGCTCAGGTAATTTCCCAGAAGTGTGACGTAATTAGCAATGTGGCCCCATATGGTTACCGACACTTTAAACTGTACTCTAAATATTAAGTCTTTGAAAACAAAAACAAAAAATGAAAAAAGGGTCAAAACAAGTGACGCATATCTCATACATTACATAAGCTGGATTAATTTGGTTGCAGGGCCGTGGAGGGGATGGCTGAGGGTCTTGGGTGACAACAAGGCAAAACTCTGGGGCTAAAAAAAAGTTTGATAGGCAGGGGAAATTTGTAGTACACATTTGGGATTATGGACCCCATATGGTGACCGGACCGGTTGGTACAGGAAAGGGGAGGAGAGAGAGCGGCGGCTCACACCCTCTCCCAGTCGTAGGACGATGCGGACTGACTGCTCGTCTTCAAAATTTCTTGCCATCGGCCTCCGGCCGTGAAATATTCGCGAAAAACCTGTTTTACGCATATTGTTTTACCCATATGGGGCCAATTAGCCTGAACAGGGTTAAAACAAATATAATTTAATTCAGTTAGCTCGTATTAACAATTTCACACATGTTAACCTTAATGTTTCGCTAAAATTAACATAGACACCAAAATTGTATCAGTTAACATAAATTAATATGAAGCTTGATATACCTTACATCATTATACTATTCTCTTATTCCTTGCTAATCATCGTGAACACTTTTTTCTCCCATTATCATTTGTCTTACCCTTAAGTTACATAAGTTAATGTTAACAGAGGTTATTATCAACATATTTAATGAATACTACGTTAGCTTAATGAAGTGCATATAGTTAAGAAATGCAAACATGTTTCAAGTAATGACAATTAATAGAGTTGATCAAACAAAAACAATATAAATAATGTTAAGCTAAGTTTAGGGAGGTTATACCCACCATAAGCAACATACAATAATTTCATCACATTATATGCTATAATTCAACATTTGTATCCAAAAATACTTTAGTTTACTAACGTCCAATACAAAAAATAGGTTCATTTGAAGAGTATAATAATAATAATAATAATAATAATATTTATTCAGTCAGCAATTTACAGAGTTGGTACCACATAGTTTGTTACAAATATGACATGTACCAGCCTTGCATAATTCCAACTAAGGATAGCCCAATAAGGCCGTTAGGCGTATTTCCATTGGGGTCCGTGTGGGATTAAAGAATTAAAGAATTAAATTATAAGAAACAGAATTTCCAAGAGAGATTGTAAAACAGTTGGGATCGTAACATCCTCAACACATTACGATGATACTTCTGGGGAAGTATAGTAATATATATCATTACTAACCCCTTGATGATTATACCCGTTTATTCCGGCTATTATTAGACGATTATATGACAACAGTTAATTGTGATAGCTTGTACCCTTATGATTGTATAAAATAATAAATTGTATAAATAAATTGTATAAAAATCGTCTAATGATAGCTAGAATAAAATGTCAAAATGCGTCCTAATCCTGAAGTAGTTAACCCTTACAATACCTGCGACGGCTCACAGCCGTCAGTAAAAAAGTGACGCGCCAGCCGCCAGCGGCAGCTCTCAGCCGCCAGTAATATATGATCTTTGTTCCTCTAATATTTAGTAGGAGCTGCAAACATGACTTGGAGGCACTGCTGTTAGAAGTTGGCAACACTTCTCATGGTCCCTCTCAGCACTCCAGGCCAGCTGTGTCATTCTTCCACCAACTCTTGAGCGAGAGGGTGTTGTCTCGTTGATTTTGGCAACAAGTCAGGTACTGGAGGGTACTATTAAGCTAATATGCCATGGTACAGTAGGGGTTAAGACAAGTCATCACCTCTTTGACAGTTTGATATAATTCTCGCCGTTAATATAATTCTCGCCTAGTCAATTTCCAAGGCAAGAAACCATGCCTCTGAAGTTAGCCAGGCGAGGAACACATGGTACCAGAGGACCTCCTCAAAATTTAATAATTTCTTCCTTGGCGCATATCTTATCAGCCCATCAAAGTTCGTGAAAATTGGTTCTTAACTTTGTGCGATATCTTGTTAACAGACACAGAAAAATGAAGGCGAAAATATAACCCCGGTCCAATTTGGTTGGCGGAGGTAACTAGATGCTTACCCTCCCCTGTACCAACCATTGTAGGGGTTACGGTAGGAATTGTAATGTTGGTTGTAGTAGGGGTTAGAGTACTGGTTGTAGTAGGGATTGTAGTGTTGGTTGTTGTTGTGGTGGTTGTTTTGTGGGGGTCCAAATATAATAGGTGGAGGGGGGTCTGTTGTCAGGGCCCTGGATCAGCTGTCCCTGGAACATAATAAAACTCGGCATTAACATCGTGGATCTAAACCTTGAATATATCCTTACTATAACAAATTATACTCTTACTGCAATTATATATATATATATATATATATATATATATATATATATATATATATATATACATATTTTGTTACGAGGGGAACCCGGGTAAAGCAGATGCTCTAATAGCCTAGCCCACAGCACTGTCCAAAAAGTAACGCTGTAACAAAAAGATAAACAATACTGTAGACCTGCACACAATACTGCCCACCGTACTACACTACCCTGCAACAGACACACTCTTAATATCTGACTCAAACACCAATACATGCAGGTTCTCTAGGAAAAGGGGTTATCTTCCTTTTTGCTCTATTAAAATAGTAATACAAGGAGACACAAAAATATCTACTGTCTCCGAGTCTGGTCGATAGTGCTGCTAGTATGTCAAGAGAACTTCTAAGGTTATTCTAAACTGCTCAAATATTGCCTAAACATAATAATAATAATAATAATAATAATAATAATATTTATTCAGTTAGCAATTTACAGAGTTGGTACCACATAGTATGTTACATATATGACATGTACCAGCCTTGCATAATTCCAACTAAGGATAGCCCAATAAGGCCGTTAGGCGTATTTCCATTGGGGTCCTTGCACACTCATAACACTGCTAGACTGCTATACTGCTAGGTCCATAACACTGCTAGACTCCCAGAACAATCTATATCATGCCCAATCGCTTAGGAATTGAGAACAATATAGAGCAAATCCATGGGAAAGTCCAATGCAATAACCTCTGTGCCAAGCCTATTATCCCTATCCCTATCCTTATGTCCTAATAATACACCAAGTGGCTCTCTTCAGCACAGCACGGCGGTGGTGTTGTAAGGGATAAATAACTTAGATAACTTATCTCTTACAACATCATCAGGGGTTAGTTCAATACACCCGAGTGCAATGGGGACAACCTTGCCCATTAACAGGCTCCACGCCTAGTCCCAAACTGCACCGAGTGTATTGCTGCTAAAAACTAAACGAGGCACAAGCGTTGATATCCCAGTAGGTTGAAGATTAGCTGCCACCCCTAAAGGGTTAAATAAGGCCCGAGTTGGAGGATGCTGTGTGGTGGAAGGAAAAACAAAGTAGTCTATTATGGCAGTATACAGACCTCACCACCCAACAACCTCGGTCCTCAAGGGCTCAACAAATACTGGATAAACAGGTC
>CM064578.1:44458282-44575782 GCA_032716605.1 Paralithodes platypus | reverse complement strand
CCACGGGTATTCCTTGATGGGGTTCTCCAAATACCTTACCAATATGACGCATCAAAAAAGAAGCCACCGATGCATGCATATTAGGCCACCAAAAATGAAAACGTAGCCTATCAGTAGTCTCACATACCCTTGAATGACCAGCCAGTGGTGCCTCATGCGTTAGCCTAACCAGCTCTTCCCTGAATTGGGCAAGCACCACTAATTGCTCCTCCCCCAAGCCTGAGTTCGTATCCGGGGTCCAACGCCGATACAACAATGCCCCTTTTATAATAAACTTTGCTTGACCGTTCTTCCCACCAGTCGTACCAACCTTCTTAAACAGGAGGCCCAGACTCGGGTTCTCTTGCTGCAACTTGCTCAGTTTGTTTCTAGGTAGCTCCAACAAGGCAGTTACCTCTGACCTCTCAAAAATAGCATAAGGTAGAGTCGGCGGTACTATGTCAGACTCCTCGTCCGGCACTAGGTCACCTCCAATAGTCTCGGTAGCCTCACTGGGGTCAGCCAAGCCCACAGCTGTCTCCGGACCAGTGTCATCTAGTAGTGCATCATGGAATGGCCCGCACTCATGGCTGTTGGCCCCCGCATCCACTAAATCATCCACCTGTTGTGCCAAATGTGCCACTGATTGGGTCACTGCACCAACAGGGTAAATAAGAGTCCATGTTATCTTCTTGCAAACAACCACCACCAGGGTGCTCAAAAACAGCCTCAGCGACGACTATAGGAGGCGGGAAAACTACATCCCTGCCAAGTCAGTCCCGAGCAAAAAATCCACCCCCTCAACTGGCAGAGTCTCCACCATGGCCACCTTACCCTCGGCGGTCAAAAGTGGGCACTTTAGGGTCACCGGGACTAAATCACAGAATTGTTCACTGTTGATTCCCCTGCACATTACAAACTCTCCCGTGCTAATAGGTCCCCTGTCAGGTTGCGACACATGGATTGTTGCGTACCAGTATCCCTAAACACCTTAACAGGGTAAGTCTGCTCCCCAACCCGTACTACTCCATCATGTATGAATGGCCGACGGCAATCAGGGGAAGTCTGATTATGCTCAGGTGGTGATACCATCTGGGGCGGCAAAGTGCTTACAACCCTGCTTCGCACTGGTCTACACTGCCGCCCAGACTCACCAGTACCTGGTTCGCCTTTCACAGGCACCTCCCCTAGTGTCGCCACCAACTGGACAGCCTTGGGTCCCTGGGTAGCCTTCCATTTAGCACACTGAGGTTTAATATGACCCTCTTGTTTGCAAAAGTACCACGTCCGCATGTACATAGCAAGTCGCTGGTATGCCTCATTATAAGGTTGTGTCTCATTTGTGGTAACTTTGGGTAATGAGGGACGAGCGGATACCTTTGCTGCTTGGTGCACAGGTTGGTCTCTCCTGTCACCAATACCGCTCCCCATACAACTGCCACGCTGGGCTAGTGCAAAGTATAGGGGCATAAACATAGCCCTGTGAAAATAAAGGGGTCGTACATGTAAAAACTGACTGTGGAGGCAACTACTGTGGCAATAGGGGGGAGACTGCCTAAATGCAGTCTCACCTAGCACTTCTGGAGTTGTTGCTCGACTCCTGGCCCCACTAGAATAATAGCTAGCCTGACTGCTAGGACGCTGCGGCACATGCAGGATGGTGCCATCATCCACAACACAAGTACTAGCTTCAACATAAGGACCACTAGGCTGCGCAGCCAACTTGCACACCTCTTGAACTAACTCTGCCTTAGACATACCACTGCACCTCCACCCATACACCTCCAACACACGTCTTAATTCATCACTACTCCTGCTAGCAACCTCTTCTTGACTAGGATGGGTTCTAATAAACTGACAAACATCCTCCTTCCCCATGATATGAACATGAATGTAATCAACATGCGACATCTTAGCAATAGTTGTGGACACAGGTTGATAAGTAAAAATACTAAATCCGTAGACTTTCAACTGCAAGAAAAATTACTTAACAATCTAAATATAATTAACTTCACACCACCAAGAACTCTATACTATCACACTATCCTGGCCTGTGGTCGCCACTGTTACGAGGGGAGCCCGGGAAAAGCAGATGCTCTAATAGCCTAGCCCACAGTACTGTCCAAAAAGAAACGCTGTAGCAAAAAGACAAACTATGCTGTAGACCTGCACACAATACTGTCCACCGTACTACACTACCCTGCAACAGACACGCTCTTAATATCTGACTCAAACACCAAGACACGCAGGTTCTCTAGGAAAAAGGGGTTATCTTCCTCTTTTCTCTATTAAAGCAATAATACAAGGAAACACAAACATATCTACTGTCTCTGAGTCTGGTCGATAGTGCTGTTAGTATGCAGGGCCGGATTTAGGGCAGGGCAAAAGGACAAGTGCCCAGGGCCCCGCGCATATAGGGGCCCCGCGGGTCTGAAGGTTTTTTTTTTTTTTTTTTTTTTGAGGGACGATTTTGGTATTGAAATTTGAATCCATGTTCAGATCTGGCAACCAATGTAACGACATTACCGAACGGTCCGAAGTTCCGAACTTCCGAACCTGTCTCAGTCTTGTCAAATACGCCAAGTAGTGAGTACTTCTAGTCCTCTCCTCTCGCGTTTTACCACTGCATTGTTATCGGTAAGTGTTGTGCATATCACACCATACTAAATGAATACATTATAACATTAGAAATTCAGAACAATGAATACTTACAGAATGGCGTGAGGATTGTACATTGTAAATAATTTTCGAAACCTAGCCTAAGTGAGTAGGCCTAAGCTAGTGTAGGTCTATACGTTGTTTTTTAATGTTTATTGTCTAATCATCATACCAGTATCATTTCGAGCGAGATTTTGTACACCATTTATGGCTTCGTAATTATTATTGAGGTCACAGGTCAGGTTGATAAGTAGTAGACTATAGTCTTTTTTTTCAGCTGATGGTAGGCCTAAATTGACATGCTCCCATCTTGACCTTGTTTAATCAGCTATTACGAAAATTGCATAGCTACTTATGCTGTTCATTATGAAAAACTTGGTATATATATATATGATGCAAAGACATGGTAGTTGCATATATTTCCATTAACCCGGCAAGTGCGGGAAGACTCTTAAGAGTTTCCCCGGGCGACTGCAGGAAGACTCTTAAGATCCTGGGCCTAAAAAAAAACCTTTAAAACACCCCCCAATTTTGTATTTGTTTTTGTTTTGTTTTTTGTTTTTTTTGCTCCTGGGCCATGCCAAATATCACTCCTCCACATCCCATCCTTCCCCAATTCCCTCCCCTCCTTCAGTAATCACCTATTTTCCCTTTTATTCCCTTATTCTATTTTCGTGCTAACATTAGCGAGTTGGTAGCAGGGCGTTGTCATCACTGTTACCAAGCGTGGGAAAGAGCGAGAGAGAGACTATTGCGTAACAGTGTCTCTCCAGACAAGGGGAGGGGAGGAAGGGAGGGAGGGAGGTTGCCTCAGCCATACATTATGTAACTCCCGGCCTGTATCGCCGATTTTGACCATCCAAACGCTGTTTCCACTTGTTTTATTGCTGTAACAGCTTAACCCTTATTTAGCGGCGAGCAACATAAGTCGAGTTAAATAAAGCTGGACTATGTGGCGGCGCTCGACATAGGTCGAGTGGCAATTTCAGCACGTAATGTGGCTGAGAGAGAGAGACAAGTGGTGGCAGGAGACTAGCGAGCGTATGACTGCTCCAGACCACCGCGGCGAACCTACTGACACAAATCTCAGCTCCCTCCTCCCTCTCTCACTCGCTACATACTCAATTATGTACTGAAAGTACCGAATTACCTGCTTTTTGCACTCGCGTTGCACGGTTATTGCAAGAAAACTATCCATCATACAAGGATCGTTATGGTGTCATTCGAAAGTTCTGTTTATGCCCTTTCAGGGATAGGTACTTGTTTTACGTTCTGGGTCTTATTTAGGCATGAAAATGATCACGTAAACAGCCCTATTTTGGCTAAAAACACCCCGCTGTGCGGTACACATAAATAAACCGCATAGGCCGCTCGTAAGGTGTTAATACCTTTATAATCAACCTAAAATAGGCGCATATGGATAAGTATTAATGCTATTTATGGTAAAATAACGATGTTAGTGATGGGAACAGCTCAAATACGTGCGCACAGGCGTGTGGTGTCTCATACCCCCCATGCGCATGTCTTAGGTTAAGTATCGAGAAACTAGTTGGTAAGGGATTCAATTTACCATCAGCTGGAAGTACTATAGTAGGCTACGGTGCCCTCCCCACATTTGTACCCATAATGAGTACTCAGACAGAGTACGCCACACTCCACAGGCTGTAAAGCCTGCTGTGGCCCACAGCAGGTTTTGTAGCTGCTGGCCTAACTGTAACTACAGAGGCAGTCCTTTCATTATAGGTAGGGCAGAAATCATGAGCCCTAGGGCCCTAACCTATGTAACTAAAAAAACACTACTCCTTATTCCCTGGCTGACCCTTCCTAATGCCCCTTTCCCACTGGTGAGATAAGTCACGATTTTTGTCGCCGATGACTTAGTTTTGTCAAATTCGCAAGAACACGTGCAACGTTCACGATTTTGACGGTTACAAACAGATGACAAATTATACTCACCGAAGATGTCGCCGATGTTGGCGACGCAATCGCCGACCTTCTGCGACGTTATCGGCGAATTGAGCGATGTTTCGCCGATGACCTCTGCGAGGCATGTCACATTTTCAAAAATATCTTACGAAATCATGCGAGGATGAAAGAAAACTCGCCGTATATTCTGCGACGTCTTCTGCGATTCAAGCGATGGTTCGGCGTATTGAAACCTGGATTGGGGTAAACGTCTTAAAACCCCCAGAGTGCCAGGTCCGTATATATACGGACTAGGGTCTTGTCACGCCCAGTGCCAGGTCCGTATATATACGGACTCGCCGAAAAAAAAACGTAGCAGCGAAACGACTGCACCTATGGCTTTCATATTTCTACCACATGTACCTTACCCTTCTGGCTTCTTGCCACCACCAACACAAACCCCTCCCCCCACCCACTCGCTGACTATCGGTCGCCTCACAAAGAAAAAGAAAAAAGGAAATATGTGGCGGCGAAACGACTGAACCAATCGGTTCCATATTTGTGTGACAAGTCCTCTACCCTTCTGTCGTCCCCCCACCACACCCCCACCTCCCTCCCACCACCCACTTTCAGCGTATCCGTATGAAGAAAAGGAAAAAAAGGAAAATCCGTGGTGGCGAAACTACCTCACCAATCGGCTTCATATTTGTAACACGAGTCAATTACCCTTCTTCCTTCCCCCCACCATCCCCCAAATATGAAAACTAAGGGGGTTAACCATGAGGAAGAAAGGGAACCAGAAAAACGACCCAAAAACAAAAATATATATATGTTGGCTCGCTACCGCTCACCAGGAAAATATTGAAACCTGGATGGGGGTAAACATCTTAAAACAGTAGGCTGAACGGGCGAATGGATTATAGGCAAAGAGAGAGGGAGAGAAAGAAACAAAAAACGAGGATGGAGAGAAAGAGAAAACAGCGAGGTGGGCTCAATTAGGCTAAGCCTTAATGTAAACATTAAGCCCACCTCGCTGTTTTCTCTTTCTCTCCCTCCTCGTTTATTTTTCTTTCTCTTCCACCTCGCCGAAGGTGCTCTTTGGCATCGTCGATATTCTCGGAACATCTGAGAGCATCGGTGAGCAGAGCATCGGTGAGCATCCATGCAGCGTTGCAAAGTTTTTTTATGCGAAACCCTCCGCGATGTCTCGCCGATGTCGCAGATGATCGCAGATACCCTCGCAGATCCTTCGGCGATGTTCGACGATGCTTGCGAGGGTAACCAATCCTCGTGAGTCGTCGTCCAAAATTTTTAACTGTCCGAACATTTGCGAAGGCTCTTGCGAGGCCTTATGAGGCCTTGAGAGTCAAACGATTGTTCATGAGAGGTGTTGAGACATGTCATGGAGTGCCATATTCAATCAATCTACAATCGATAATCTCGGGGCCTTGTGAGAGTTACAGGCTACTGAACAGCCTAGTCTCGAGGTTGAGACATAGAACAAAATAAAAACATCTGTTGTGTATCCAGACACTTTTAAGACCCTATCAGCCTGCCCTATCATAATGCCAGCAAAATAGATTCAGAGTGGGAAGGTACAAAGGAGTACAAAGGAGTACAAAGGAAATCAAGCAACAACAGTTATAGTGACCCTTCTAGGCTGCTTTTCCTCCAAAACACTGAGGATCAAGTGTCCAAACAGTGGTTTAGAGTGGGTAAGGGAACATTGGAAAGGGAACTGCTGCCCTGCCACTAACGTGGCAGGACTAGGAAGTTAGTAGGGGACATATGGGTTAGTAACTGAGGGGAGGATAAAATAAAGTTATTCATTTACAAACGCAGTCAGTCGCGGGTTTGATGCAAGATATTTGTCTAGGCGGAATTTAAATGAATCAACGGTGCTGCAGTCTATAACGTCTCGGGGAAGCCCATTCCACAAGTTGACAACTCGATTGAAGAAGAAATTCTTAGATTCGTGTGAGTTAAAAGATTTACCAATAATTTTGCAACCGTTTCCCCGCGTGTAATTAGATTGGTCGATAGTGAAGTACTTACTACAGTTCATATTGTCGATGCCTTTGATGATTTTGAACACTTGAATTAAGTCACCTCTTAATCTGCGCTGGGTTAAAGGAAATAGATTTAATTCTCTAAGACGCTCTTCGTATGGTTTGTTCTTTAGGCTAGGTATCATTTTGGTAACTCTACGTTGAACTCGTTCTAGCTTGTTTATGTCTTTTTGGTAATAAGGGCACCAGCATTGAACGCAGTATTCCAGAAGAGGGCGGAGTAAGGAATTGTAAAGGGTTAGGATTACGTCTTTGGATTTATGCTCAAATGATCTGCCTATAAAGCCAATTATTTTGTTTGCCTTCTTAACAACTTCTGAACATCGTTGACTCGGTTTTAGGTTACTCGATATTGTTACTCCCAGATCGGTTTCTCTGTTTACATTCTTAAGCTGAATGCCATTCATCGAATAGTTTGCTTTCTCATTTAGGTATCCGATATGTAGTACTTTACATTTATCCGCATTGAAACTCATTTGCCAAATTTGGGCCCAATGTGACAATTTATCTAGATTTTTTTTTTTTTTTTCTATATTCCAACTTACTTCCTCTCGGGCATAGGCTGAGAGCCTTAACATTCACCGCTTTACAATGAACAGTGAAGCCCGTGAGGTCTTGTTCCAGTCTAGGGAGTGAGACATGTGAAGCAGGTAGAGTACAACGAGCACCTGCCATCTTGCCTTCACATGAGGCACGGTGCTCACTCATGGCCCGAAACGACCCCTTCTCTGAAGCCACCTCGTTCCCGTGCTTCACTGTCTCACCCCCTACACTCGGACTCTCACACTTACACACACACAACGCCACCTGTTGAGCAGATAACTCACCAGGCATTGCACCCCTATAGCATATTTTGAATATGGGAATATTCATACAGTGCTATTTAATCAGGGAACAATGAGGGTATTTTATTGACGTTTCGGTGGGCTTGTGGTAATGCACTGATACTAGGTACAGCACAAATTCCATCCCAATAATATCTTCCCATTGATACATCAGAATTTGAACCCGGGACCTTTGGATTACCAGGCCAGTGGCAAGACCACTCCACCACACCTTGTGTTGCATATCGTCAACTTGATAATTTGAGAGTACGCTATTTGCAATTTTTGTATCGTCAGCAAATTTTGAGATTGTACAGGTGAGACCCTCATCTATGTCGTTGATGTAAATTAGAAAGAGAATTGGTCCTAGTACCGATCCCTGGGGTACCCCGCTACTTACATTGGTCCATTTAGATGCCTTACCGTTTATGACTACTCTTTGCTTTCTGTCGCTGAGCCAATTTTCTATCCATTTCAACACACCGTCTTGTATTCCATGCGCTTTTAGTTTTAGCAGTAAACGTTTGTGGGGAACTTTGTCAAAGGCCTTTTGAAAATCAAGGTATATAATATCTACAGCTTTACTCTCATCGTAAAGGTGTGGTAGGTGATAAACAAGTGGCCTGTATCAGACAGCGATCAGAGAATAGCTATGACTACCGTGTCACAAGAAAAGTAAAACAACAGAGCACACCAATCTCTTGACGATTTATAACTTCGTCCTGATGTGTACAGTCGGCAAGATATCCAGCTGGTCTAGGGCTTCATATAATTATGCTATTTGTAGTACTTATTTTCTTTTCTCGACTATACTACTTAAGTGGGGGGGTAAATCAACAGTCATTTAGAAGTTTGTATACTTTATTTAACAAACTTCCTAACTACTCTAATAACTGTTTTTCTGTTCGGGCCGAGATGAGTTCAAGACACGGATTGAATATTACGTCCATCCACGATAGGTTGAACTTTGGAACCCTAGAGCCCCCGTTACTCCCTAGTTGAATTCCGGTTATTCAGGTATTGACTCAAGTCGACTTCGATCCAAAGGCACGTTATTAGTTTCTAAATTAATATAGTTTATGCCAAGCCCTGCTGTGTCAACTGTAGAGACCAGGGCCTAATAAATAAACCGTTATTTACCTATTTAAACAAAAGTTATATTCTTTATCTAACCTTAAGAATTAAACACGTCCACTGGGCCTATTTCGTCAACTCCCGAGACCAAGGCGTTACTAAATATAATCTCTTTACTAATATTTCCTATACATTATATTGACTCATATTACAAAGACGTCGTTACAACAAGGGTACCTCAACACTCTCTGAATATTCAATAAATTCCTCCAAATGAATCGGTCGGGATTACAAGTTATCTAGATGTCTCTCTCAAATACAATCTTGGGTTTTATCACACAGTTACTCAAAAGAACAGGGTGTTTCCACTATTTACCTTGATCAATCTGGTTGATAACACCCTCCGATTATGCGCTCACATAATCCTAGTACAAATAAGCTATATTCACATAAAACACTTAATCAATAATATTTCTTAAATGGGTAAACTGTACCTCAAAACCTCTACACGGAAAAGATTCTCGGTTATAATCCTTTATATAAATTCTTATGATTACATTACTATACTAAACGTAACACCCTTAATGCTCCACCAAAACTGACCAAATGTCCTCTCTAATGATAATGGATATTGTTTCTTTCTTTTAACAAAAGATTTCGTTATTTATATGGACTAGTGTCCTTCCTATCTATAACTGATCTATCGGGCAACTATTAAATGTTTCCCCTGAGCCTACTGGTTGCCCATCTATCTTTAAGAATTGTTCTTTCCCCCCTTTACTTTATACCTAAATCTTTCCTATCAGATCCTATCTAATTACAACTCTCGGCATTACGCCTTTGCTAACAAGAATAACTATTTCCTTTTTTAACACATCATCATTTTATGTACATATAAGTCTAGGATCTCTTCTCTTTAGTCTGTCCTATAAGGACACATCAATTATTTAAGGAACCACTAGGTTAGTCAAGCACTTTCTCTCTTTTTCTTTAAGTCTGGTTCGGGCCCAATATGGGTCCTTAAAAAATATATATATTGTCTGTGGTCAAGTGTATGTACCGGAACTGTTTTACCACCACAGAGCTGGCCAATAGCTCTTCTGAAAGTTCTCGCTCCCGTCCACTAATTGTCGTCCCTCTTGAATCGCTTGGCTGTGAGTGTGTAAGCTAGCGATGTGACGACAGGCGGCCGGATACTTAAGGTGTATCCGCCTAGTGGGCGACAGCGAGTCTAGTTCAGAAGTGGTCTGTGCTGGAACATTAGGTGGGGGCAGGGTAGCTGGAATGGTTGGCTCCGAGTTCCCTTTAGTGCCCGAGCGAGAGAGAGTAAGTGGTTTGCAAGAAGCTAACCCAGTGAGTTCCGAGGGGTGAATGACCCCAGTAACCCTTCCTCCCCTCCCTTTATAGTCCCGCCTCCCGCTCTCCCGCGCTGTGATTGGTTGAGCGGCTCGTGCGGCCCCCCGCTCACTTTGATTTCTCGCTTTCTCCACCTCCACTCTCTTCTCTTCATAATAAGTTCCAGGAAGCTGGTAACAAATGTTTTTCAGTGGCTTACGGGAGTATAGGGCTGGCACCGAGGTATTGGATCTATTGCAACCAGAGGAAAATGTCCGGGAAGAGAACGACAGCGAATTTAGAGGTGAAGCTGGAAGTTCAGCTGTGTGCTCCGAAAATGGAGGCGGCCGCTGATTGGCTGGCTGGGAAGGTGTGTAGTGTTGACGTTTGGAACTGTCAAAATCAGCTGGCGAGGCGAGCAAGTAGAAGGGAACGCGGTGATTGGTGGAGGGCTTTTCTACTTTATCACCCCCTACTAACTTAAGGCGAGCTCCTAATCGCTGTAACACTGTTCCCCTAAAATTTTGGCCATCCGGCTGCCACTCCACCAGTCCACTGTGCTCACAAAGGCACCTGTGTAGCTGGAGTGCAGGATTTTGATTTCCCACGTCAGTTTTAGCTACTAGAACTTGCCCGGGATGGCTGAGAAGCTGTTTGAAGGCCCTGGTAGAGTTAATTCTCTGTCCTTTTACATCGACCATTGCTATTAGTCGGCGGAGCCGGTACTGAGGGTCAGACGGGAGAGGCATGGTGCCTTGCAACTGGCAGGCACGTGCCTCGGGGGTCCTATTTATAACCTCGTCCGGGCAGTGGCGGATTTAGGGGGGGGGCCGAGTAGGTCATGGCCTAGGGCCCCGTGCCTCCAAGGGCCCCGCACCCCCAAGGGGGGCCTGGAATAAAAAAATAAAAAAAAAATAAAAAAAATTGATTCACAGTTTGCATTTTCGGTTATTATTTTTTGTTAGCGATTAACCCCATTCCCAGAACTATTGGGATTAATGGCATTATGACTTTTAGAACATAAAATAATGGGTATTAAATCTATAATGATTGCGTTATATTTATTTTAAAACCGTAAAACGCATAATCCGTTTACCTAGTAGAAAAAACACATTTAGTTATCCCTGATAATTACACTGCCATGTCCGTTTTCTTCAATGACGGAACATTTTGTTCAAATATTTGTATTTCCCCTTACAGTTTCTGGAAATATATTAATGTTAATTTATTTTATAATGATAATCAATAAGCTTTTAACCCTTAAAGATCGGGGTCGGACTTAAGTCTGGTTCCAATTTGCAGCAAGTTAGGAGCATTATTAAGGCTTTTAAAGGGTTAAAATCGAGTGCAAATGGCCGGGAGCACAGAGGGCCAAACAGCCGACTCCCAGGGCTTACTGCCGCCCATTAACTCATGTTCCCTGTGTTCTCGAGAGGCCGGCAGTGTAGCCAGTACTGAGCATAGCTGGACAAAATATGCCGCTATATGCTAAACTCCCATGTTACTGGTGTCACTGTATGAGAACCACGAGTGCTACGTAGCTCGTTCTGGTCTCATTTTGAAGCTTTTAGTGCCTATTTTTTTGCTAAATATTTGTTTTCTTCATTCAGATACTTGATTTATCATGCAGGAGGGCCTGAATATGCCCAAATAAGCCCAAAACCCCCCGCTAGACAAGGGTTAAACATTATTATTAATATAACATAACATATTCATGTAATAAGTTAATAAATTCAAAAGTTCACGTAGTCTCGAATGTTACTGGCATCGGGTAAACAGAACTGACCGAGCAGCTGGGCTGAGAAGGTAGGAATGGATGTTTTGTTAATATTATATTATTGATTATTTGGAATCTAGGACTCTTTCCTCAATTTCTCTGACCGATCCTCACTTATAAATACCTGTGATTAAGTGGTTATGTTACTGGCACTGCCTATGCCTTGCATTTTTGCTTAACCAATTATTATTGATGGGTAGTGTATGGATAGTAGGCGCCGCTATAGCACAGAGCTCGGCACGCTCGTTTCCTAGCCCAGACGAGATTCAAGAGGAGCAGATAGTTCCCGTAGGTGGAGGTGCAATATTGTGTGCCTAGGGCTATGGAATCTAGACCCATGGTAATCAATCTCCTTAGTCCTTAGGCTGTTTGCCTACATTAGCTTAACCCATTCAGTAACAGTGCCATCCTTTTAATGTTTGTCTGACTTCTTTTAGATGATTTAATATATTACAAATGTATAATAGCCTATATATCATTATATATGTTATCAATATATATTTTATCTATATAATCTAGGCTATTATACTATTTGTTTATGAATAATAATTTTGTCTAGCCGATTTTCCAATCACTTACAATACCGTGTTGTATTAGGTTAAGTATAAATGTAATAAGTTACAATTATAGTTTGTAGTCTTGGACAGTAGTTTACCATTTAAAGGTGGTTTTATCATGCTAGTCTACAAATAAATATAATTGGCAATGCGATCATGCCTTCATCTTCAGCAACTCATTCTAATTTCTATGACATACTATCAATGACAATTTTCACATTGAAAACTTGATTAAAGTCAAATATCAATTATTTTCTATATTTTACAGAAGTTCAAAACCTCATTCGGCAAAACCTACAACTGATCCATTCCCATAGCCCAGCTACTTACAGCAAAAGCTGCAAAATATGCATTTACTTTATGTTTTCTTAACAAAGCAGACTTTGATTTATTTAATCAATATTGTCAGTATTATCGTTGTTGTACATAGATCTATGGTTAATTTTGTATACCTGTATACATCTTCTATTTCAATTTACTACAGTAGTTACAAAGCAGTTTTGACTTCCTGGTTAAATGTTGACGTAGATTTTCTGCAGATTGCATTTGATGGAAACATCTGTAATTAAGTTTGGAGTAAGATCTTTCATTATCTTAAACATAAGTTTAGCTACTGAAGAAACATAACCATTTTTGAATGGTAATAACTTTAAGGATCTAAATAATCGTGCTGAATGTTTTCTGCAATGCCAATGAGCCGATTAAATTATTCGTACAGTTTTGTTTATAATTTTGTTAAATAAATATAAGTTACATTTTTAATTCACTTGCATTACCCCAAACTTCTACCCCATACGTAATATATGAGTATACAAAAGAATTATACCATGTCACTAAAGTTGTGACATTTTCAAAGAAAATATGAAAACATACCATGTGCGTTTTATTTTATAACTGTTACACTGTATTGACTGTATAGTACTATAGCAAATAGCGTTCTACAATTTAGTACCAACATTATGATACATTAAATCCTAATGGAAAATATTTAAAATAAACTAATATGAAAGATCACTGCATCATGTATTTTATTTAGTCTGATATTGCCAAAGGGTATTTGTTCAGAAATTAAAATGAGAAGCCAGTCTCTGGCAACTTAAAAAAAAATACTTCAGTTTTATTCTTATCTGAATGCTAGTACCTGTTCTGACAAGCCATCCAGTATTCTTAGATAGTGAGAAGAGAATTTCTTCAGATATAAGATCGGTCTTTGATTATCATGAGTGAGAAGAAGCACTATGGTCATATTAAAACCACGATAAATTACAGGATTTCAATCCCTCCATAGGCCTTAAAATGCCCCTAAAAGTAGTAATTTTTCAAAATTTTCTTGGGGGGGCTTACAGCGCCCCCCAAAACCCCCCAGCTGTAGGGGCTTGCTTCGCTCGCCCCCCACCCACCCATTTACAGGGGCCCCGCATAACCCCAGTGCCTAGGGCCCCATTACAGGTAAATCCGCCCCTGCGTCCGGGTACCTGATTGGTGGACGGCTAACCCTACCACTACGACTAAGGGTTTCTGCGGGGCACATGGGTTTAGACGCTCTGGCTGGATTTTTATCTGGAACATTAGTCAAGGGATTCTCCCTGGATTCATTTACTTTAGCTGAGGGAGAGCCAATTAGATGTTCGCCTTCAAGAAATACGTCTCTCGTTTCTACCTCGTCTCGAAAACACTCTTCCTCACTACTTAAAGTCTTATTGAAATCTCTCGGGAGATCTGAAACTTCGCTGTCGGGGACCGTAGACTTCTCATCATCGGTAAGCTCATAATAATAATTTTCCCCACTTGTCGCAGTCTCTTTGTCTCCTCCGTTTCCCTGTTGCCCAAACTCAGGGAGACTCTCGTTAGTTTTGTGACTAAAAGACTACCAGAATGGAGAGTCCTTCGAATAGTTCCTGTTCAGATTAGGACCTCCAACATTAGGTCGAGGTGAGGAAGTACTAGGGTTATCAATCCCGAATTCTATCTCCTCCTCGCTACTCCACTCGCTCATATCTGGCGGTAAAATACCTTCATATCGTTTAGTATGACGGATATGGGTAGCTGACACAATATCTCCATGATACAAGTACAACACTTGATAGGGCCCGTTTATCTCTACAACCCTGAAGGGACCCTCGTATTTCTCTTCCAGTTTACCAGCTCGGGTGGGATCATGTCTCTTCACCAGAATATAATCCCCCCGGTAATAAGGATTATTTAGAGAAACTTTCTTAGGCTGATGCTGGGTAATATGATTATGGACTTACTGTCATCGCTCCCCTTGTTCCTTCAAATATTGTTCTATCTATCTATTGCCTGACGCCGTGATCCCCGAAGGGGTGGCCACGAACGAACCGCCCCCATGCACCTCTGTCCCCAGTCAGTCGACGCCCCTCCCCCCAACCAGCACCACCTTCGTTCATGTACTTCCTCACTCCATCCTTCCACCTCATATTCGGTCTACCTCTCCCCCTCTGTCCCTCCACCTCGCTCTCATACACCCTCTTAGTCATTCTCTCGCTTTCCATACGTTCCATATGGCCGAACCATCTCAAGTTGTTCCTTTTCACACTTTCCAGCACATCTACCTCCACACCACACCTCCTTCTTACTTCCTCATTAGTCTGTCTATCCCTCCATGTAACTCCGCACGCACTCCTTAAGTAATTCATTTCCACTGCTCTCACTCTTGGTCTGAGTCTCTCAACCAACGTCCATGCTTCGCTTCCGTAAGTCAGTGTCGGGATTACCACACTGTCATGCAAGGACTTCTTCACTTCCATACTGACCACCCTATTTCTTGTTACTGCTTTTAGCGTTCCTACAACCCTCTTCCCCTGTTGTACCCTCTCCCGCACCTCTTCATCCATAGTCCCATCTTTACTCAACACACTGCCCAGATACTTAAAAGAGTTGACGATCTCCATAGCCTGACCGTTCAGCTTCACCTCACACTCTGTGACTTCACCCCTTTCGAAGACCATAACCTTGCTCTTCCCCGTATTTACCTTCAAATTCCGTTTTTCGCACACTGTTCCAAACTCATTTACCAGACCCTGCAACTCCCATTCATTATCACTCATCAGAACTGTATCATCCGCAAACAGCAGTATAGGTAGCTTCCACTCAATTCCCTCCCTTTTCAGCGATACACCAACATCCACTGCTCTTGATAGTATTTCTTTCATAACTCCATCCATATATACAGTAAACAACCACGGGGACATCACACACCCCTGTTTCAAACCAACATTCAGGTCAAAGAACTCGCTCTGCTCACTCTCCACACGTACTGCCGCCTTTGCACCCTCATACATGCTCTTCACTGCTTTCAGCAACTTGCCCTCTACTCCGTATATTCTAAGTACTTTCCACAAACCTTCTCTATCCACTCTGTCATAGGCCTTCTCCAAGTCCATAAAGGCAACATACACCTTTTGTTTCTTCTCCAGATACTTCTCCACAACACAATTCAGGGTAAAAATCTGATCTACACATCCTCTTCCCTTCCTAAAACCTCCCTGCTCGTCGCCTATCCATTTCTCCGTTCCATATTGTTCTGGTTGGGAATATTTGGCGGAAGGACTGGGGTAGGGTAATAATCGTTCTTGAGGCAATTTCGGTGTGATTCCAAAAATAATCTCATAGGGAGAATACCCAGTAGTCCTACAAACCGTGGTATTTACTCCCCAGACAATTTCTGGCAGAAGTTCCGGCCAACCTCGGACTATTTTCTCCCCTTGTGAGCTCAGACTAGCCCGTATACAATTTGCTAGCACCCTATGGTTCCTTTCACATACAGCATCCCCCTGGGGGTAATACGGGGAGGTGTGCTGTATCTGGTAGCCCAAGGCTTCTCCCAAGTATTGCCAGATCTCATTATTTTTTTTTTTCCCCTATCACTCAGAATACCTCCAGGGGTGCCATATACAAAAATTACCTTTTCTAAAATAACCCTAGCCACAGTTTCGGCTTTCTTGTCCGGAGTGGCACAAGCAACCGTGTATTTTGAAAAGACGTCGACGCAGGTTAAGATGTACCTTTTGTTCGTCTGACAGGGCAGAGGTCCCATAATGTCCACAGATAAATTGTCCCACGGTTTACCGGCCGTAATGTGTCCGGGCGACTGTCTAGGTCCCCATCCATCTTTGCCCCTTTGACATCCCAAACAATTTTGAACAACTTCTTTAACAATCTGGTCGGCCCTCTTGGTCCAGTACCTTTCATTAAATTGCTTTAGAACTCGAGACTGACCCAAATGAGCCCCCCTTCCCTCTTGTCCGTGGAGGATTTGGATCATGTGTTTAGCCTCCGAATAATCAAGTACTACCCGATCTTTAGAATCCCTCCAGGCTCTCTCAGAGAATTTTACTTTGTCGCCATACCTAGGGTCATGCTCTTCCCTGTTAGGTTCAGTGTGTTGGACAGGTGCTACCAGTAGTCGAGACAGGCCATCGGCATTAGTGTGCAACTTACCTGGTCTATGTCTAACTTCAAAAGAGTATTCCTCCAAAATCCCCTTCCACCTGACAAATAGTCCGTCTTCCGTTTTCATTTTCCTGAGCCATTGCAAACTATGGTGGTCTGTGATAACTTCGAAATGGACCCCGGTTAAATTTGGACGGAAATATTGTACAGCCCATACTAGAGCTAGGCACTCTTTTTTTTGTAACGCTGTAATTCGTTTCGCCCTTATTCAGCGTCCGGCTAGCACACGCTACTATGCTTTCCTTTCGGTCCACTTTCTGGGCCAATACGGCTTCGAGCCCTTCATCGGAAGCATCGGTGTATAGCTGAAACGGCTTGGTAAAATCCGGATGGCAAACTATGGGATTAGAAGTCAATTTTTGTTTCAGTTGATCAAAAGCTATCTGACAACTCTGGTCCCAGTTGAACCTCCTCCCTTTTTCCAGTCTCTTAGTCATGGGCCGAGCAATTTTTGAAAAGTTGGGTATGAACCTTCGATAATAGGATGCCATTCCCAGAAACGCTTGGATCTCTTTGACCGAGGACGGGGGTGAGATTTCTGTAATAGATCTCACTTTATGTGGGTCTGGTTGGATACCTTTACTTGAAACCATGTGCCCTAGATATGCCACCTGACGGGCCGCTAATTGGCATTTTGAAGGCATCAGTTTAAGTCCTGCCCCCCTGATTCTTTCTAACACTTCTTGTAGTCAGTGAATATGTTCCTCCCAACTAGCAGAAAAGATTATAATATCATCCAAGTAAGCTAAGCAGGTTTTCCAGGTTAATCCCCTCAATACTTCGTCCATGACTCTTGTGAAACTGGCTGGTCCATTGCAAACTCCGAAAGGCAAGACGGTAAACTGGTAGAGTTTGCCTTCACTCGTGGCAAATGCGGTTTTCTCTTGGTCCTCTGACCTAACTGGTACTTGCCAGTATCCACTCTGTAGGTCTAGGGTAGAGAACCAGGTTGACCCATTGAGGGATTCTAATGAGTCATCAATACGAGGTAGGGGTTGCGCGTCTTTGATGGTGACATCGTTTAATGTTCGATAATCTACACAGAACCGAGTAGACCCATTTTTTTTTTTTACCAGGACTACTGGAGATGACCACAGACTGTAGGATTCCATTAATATCCCCTGCTTAATAATTTCCTCAACTTGTTCCTTTTCTTTTTGTCTCATAATGGGATTTTGTCGCCTATAGGGTTGCCTAATAGGAGGCCCTTGAGTGTGTATCTCGTGGGTGTGTCGGGTTCGGGCCGATCAATGGTCCCCTTCGTTTTGAGCAAACACATCTCGGTACGTCCAGAGCAATTCATATAAGGTATTGGCTTGATTTGACGTTAATTGTTTCGGAATTTCAGGTAAGTTCACAGGTCCGTCAGTTCCAACAGTGGTGGGATGAGCGGGTTTGACTTGTCCTAACAGTTTTCCCTTTTGTTAATTAATCGTGTCATCGCCAAAGTTGGCTAGAACTATTTTCCTCTGGTCGGTAGTAATACAGGTGGGAGATATTCTCACTTTATTCTGTGCATCAGGTTAAAAAATCCCGGCAGTCATGCCCGGGGCTTGAGGAATCTCTATCATTTTCCAAGATCTAGGGGGGATAGACAGTTTCCCTGTGGTAGCTACTATTTAAGGTCGTAGGGTGGTCGTTGTGTCTTTCGGCCCACACTGGATAGTTACCCCCAACTGACTCATGAGATCTATCCCCAGATACCCATAGACTCCACTATTCGATTTTCCCGATAAAACACAAAAATAGCTGATGAATTTGATTCGTTTCCATTGTACTACTACCGTATTAGTTCTCCCTAGGATCGTCAGTGGTTGGCTCCTGACAACTGAATACTGGTTTGATTTAAGCGGCCCATTTCTTTCTGATTTTTTGTTTTAAAATTCTCTAAAGGACAACTTCTGTTTGCCCCCGTATCAAGTAGCATGTTGGCGGCTTTCCCATTTATTACTATAGTTTCACAAGGCGTTTGTCTCTCTAAGATGTTGACCTCACTATGCCGCCCTTCTATGTGAGGTTTAACAGAAAATGTTGTTTCTCTTCCAGCATTGTGACTTTTGGATGGCTTTCTGTCTCCCTGTAATACTGGAAGCATTCCTCCCTGGTTTGGATCGGTTCTCCTTGATAGAGGTCGATCGTGTGGAAGTGTGGGTCTGGGGTTAAATCTAGGGGTTGGGGCTTGTGGACGGTTGGAACAGTTCTTAGCTAGGTGTCCGGTCTGTCTACATGTGAAGCATCGGATCATGGTTCTCGGATACCCTTTGTTTGGATTCTCCTCCTCCCCTTTCTTTTTTTCCTCTCTTAATCTATGAACGGCGAGCTGTGTGTATTGAACACCACTGTTCTGGGCGACGATATTAGGCTCCATTCATGCCTATAATCGTCATTTTACGATAAATATCGTTATTACTTATTCATATGCACCTATTTTACCTTCACTATGAAGATAGTAACCTGTAACAACAATAAAACAAGTGGAAATATAATTTTTCTGGTCAAAATCGCGAATAAACATGGAGCAGCCCATTCATGAAATGTGGAGCAATGTGAGGCAACTTCTCCCCTTGCAAGGCCTCACGCTTGACTGACTCATTCACCCCACCATCTAGCTCTGCCAACACACTCGCTAGGCACATAAGCACATCCTCCAAACAGTTTACTAATGTTAGCACAAAAATATACCAACTTATTAGGGAATAGCAGGGAAAATAGGTGATAATTGAAGGGGGAGGGGAAAGGGGGGGAAGGAGGGGATGTGGAGGAGTGATATGAGGTATAGGGAAAAATAAAATAAAAACAATTTATTTTTATTTTTTTAAGTGCTACTGGGGCCTTTTAAAATGTTTTTTTTAGGCCTTCCCTCTTAAGAGCTTTGCCGCCATTGCCCAGTAAAACTTCTTAAGAGCTTTGCCGCCGTTCCTGGGTTAACTCTCGAGCTTCCATGATCTTTTTAATTACCTCCATGAGTTCCTTAGTGGTAGTCACTTCATGGATAATGCAGTGCCTTCTAACTTCCACCGGGCATGCTTGGATCATAATCTCTCTGATCTCAGTTTCCTGGCTCTTTTGATCCATATGGGGATATGCCAATTTGACATTTTTCACGATTTCCCTCCTCAGGGCTCTCACATTTTGGCCGTTGAGTTTCAGACTCTTAAGTTTGTCTCTGGCCTTCCTGGTGGAAGTTTCTCGGCCAAATTCTTCAATTAGGGCACTCCTAACACGGCCCACGACACTAGTCCCTCTAGACGTACTCTTACTTCGTTCAGGGCCTTGCCTAAGTGTGCCTTTCCATAGGCGATTTTCTTTCCATTTTCTCCTACGTCAAGTAACGTGAACTGACATTCTAACTGTTCGATCCAGAGATCGATTTCTTCTTTCCCCTCTTCCCATAATCTAAATGGTAATACGCCCGTCATTATGTCTGTTCTGTTAGATAATTATACTCAATCTAAATGATTTGTCGAATCCCACCACTTGCCACCGAAATGTAGTACTTATTTTCTTTTCTCGACTATACTACTTAAGTGGGGGTAAATCGACAGTCATTTAGAAGTTTGTATACTTTATTTAACAAACTTCCTAACTACTCTAATATCTGTTTCTCTGTTCGGGCCAAGATGAGTTCAAGACACAGATTAACACCTTATTGGCGGGCTAGGCGGTCTATTTATATGTACCCCCCAGCGCGGTGTTTTTAGCCAACATAGGGCTGTTTACGTGATCATTTTCATGCCTAAATAAGACCCAGAGTGTAAAACAAGTATCTATCCCTGAAAGGGCATAAACAGAGCTATCCAATGACACCACAATGATCCTTGTATGACCGCTAGTTTTCTTGCAACAACCGCGTAACACGAGTGCAAAAACCATGTAATTCGGTACTTTCCCCATACATTTCACTAAGTAGCGAGTGTGAGAGGGTGGAGGAGGGTGGGATTCATGTCAGTAGGCCCGCCGCGGTGGTCTGGAGCAGTCATACGCTCGCTACTCTCCTGCCACCACTTGTCTCTCTCTCTCAGCAACATTACGTGCTGAAATTGCCACACGACCTATGTCGCGCGCTGCCACATAGTCCAAATTTATTTAACTCGACTTATGTTGCGCGCCGCCAGTTAAGGGTTAAATATTACGTCGATCCACGATAGGTTGTACTTTTGAACCCTAGAGCCCCCGTTACTCCCTAGTTGAATTCCCGTTATTCAGGTATTGACTCAAGTCGACTTCGATCCAAGCACGTTATTAGTTTCTAAATTAATATAGTTTATGCCGAGCCCTGCTGTGTCTACTGTAGAAACCAGGGCCTAATAAATCAACCGTTATATACCTATTTAAACAAAAGTTATATTCTTTATCTAACCTTCAGAATTAAACACGTCCACTGGGCCTATTTCGTCAACTCCCGAGACCAAGGCGTTACTAAATATAATCTCTTTACTAATATTTCCTATACATTACATCGACTCATATTACAAAGACGTCGTTACAACAAGGGTACCTCAACACTCTCTGAATATACAATAAATTCCTCCAAATGAATCGGTTGGGATTACAAGTTATCTAGATTTCCCTCTCAAATACAATCTTGGGTTTTATCACACATTTACTCAAAAGAACAGAGTGTTTCCACTATTTACCTTGATCAGTCTGGTTGATAACACCCTCCGATTATGCGCTCACATAATCCTATTACAAATAAGCTATATTCACATAAAATACTTAATCAATAATATTTCTTAAATGGGTAAACTGTACCTCAAAACCTCTACACGGAAAAGATTCTCGGTTATAATCCTTTATATAAATTCTTATGATTACATTACTATACTAAACGTAACACCCTTAACGCTCCACCAAAACTGACCAAATGTCCTCTCTAATGATAATGGATATTGTTTCTTTCTTTTAACAAAAGAGTTTGTTATTTATATGGACTAGTGCCCTTCCTATCTATAACTGATCTATCGGGCAACTATTAAATGTTTCCCCTGAGCCTACTGGTTGCCCATCTATCTTTAAGAATTGTTCTTTCCCCCCTTTACTTTATACCTAAATCTTTCCTATCAGATCCTATCTAACTACAACTCTCGGCATTACGCCTTTGCTAACAAGAATAACTATTTCCTTTTTTAACACATCATCATTTTATGTACATATAAGTCTAGGATCTCTTCTCTTTAGTCTGTCCTATAAGGACACATCAATTATTTAAGGAACCACTAGGTTAGTCAAGCACTTTTTCTCTTTTTCTTTAAGTCTGGTTCGGGCCCAATATGGGTCCTTAACAAATATATATATTGTCTGTGGTCAAGTGTATGTACCGGAACTGTTTTACCACCACAGAGCTGGCCAACAGCTCTTCTGAAAGTTCTCGCTCCCGTCCACTAATTGTCGTCCCTCTTGAATCGCTTGGCTGTGAGTGTGTAAGCTAGCGATGTGACGACAGGCGGCCGGATACTTAAGGTGTATCCGCCTAGTGGGCGACAGCAAGTCTAGTTCAGGAGTGGTCTGTGCTGGAACATTAGGTGGGGGCAGGGTAGCTGGAATGGTTGGCTCCGAGTTCCCTTTAGTGCCCGAGCGAGAGAGAGTAAGTGGTTTGCAAGAAGCTAGCCCAGTGAGTTCCGAGGGGTGAATGACCCCACTAACCCTTCCTCCCCTCCCTTTATAGTCCCGCCTCCCGCTCTCCCGCGCTGTGATTGATTGAGCGGCTCGCGCGGCCGCCCGCTCACTTTGATTTCTCGCTACCTCCACTCTCTTCTCTTCATAATAAGTTCCTGGAAGCTGGTTACAAATGTTTTTCAGTGGCTTACGGGAGAATAGGGCTGGCACCGAGGTATTGGATCTATTGCAACCAGAGGAAAATGTCCGGGAAGAGAACGAGAGCGAATTTAGAGGTGAGGCTGGAATTTCAGCTGTGTGCTCCGAAAATGGAGGCCGCTGATTGGCTGGCAGGGAAGGTGTGTAGTGTTGACGTTTGGAACTGTCAAAATCAGCTGGCGAGGCGAGCAAGTAGAAGGGAGCGCGGTGATTGGTGGAGGGCTTTTCTACTTTACTATTAACTTTATTTACATACATAAAAAGGAGAAATGGAAATGATAGAAATAAACAAACTAGAGGATAGGTTAGGTCTTCATATTATACTTGCTGTTACTCTACTGTACTACTTTATAATAGCATAAATACTATTAACCCTAGACCAGTTGGAAATCTTGCTGGGTGTACATATCCACCTACAGCCGAAACACCATATCCTGTTCCAAGTAGGTAGGCTAAGACTCTTCAACATTAACCTCTATAACTCACAAACTTCAAGAGTAATCGAGCTAATATTTCTACCATTTGGGAAAGTTCAGCCAAATAATAGGTGTGGAAATTTACAGCTCATTTGCTCTAGCACCTTTTGAGTTACAGTAGTAAGGGTTCACGATTTTTGGTCTACCCATTTGGAAAAGGGTATAGCATCAACTGTCTACGTTCTTACCGTGCCAGGCTTTTCCGCATCCTGTTCTCCAGTGAAGTTTTGTTCTCCACGAGGGGGTATCTGAAGGCCTCCTCCTCCTCCTCCACCAGAGGGTATCCGAAGACCTCTTCCTCCTCCTTTGAAACTATCATGGGACCGCCTTGCTGCAAGGATAGGCGTCTTGGAGAGTTTTTCTAAGCCCTATTCGTACCATCTCCCTGAATGTTTACATACAGTTAAGGGGTAGTGGTTATTTTTTGGTGTATTTATTTATATATTTATTCATGTTATAGTTTCCTCGCTAGACCTCCATAAAGCTTTAAAAAACACCCACAAAGTCCGATTCCTCCTAGAACTACAGGCTTGCTATAGTTCGCCAGGAAATAATCGACACCTAAATGGCACGAAAGGTCTTTAAATTGACAAAGAAATGGGGCAAAAGGTCATAAAATCGCCAATCTAATGGACCGAACGTCTTAGAATTTCAAAACTATTGTGACTAAAAATGAGACAGCGAGACATGCTACTCCCTTCACGAAAGCTGAGAGGTGACTGAGTCTGGCTGGGTGGTGGAAGCCAGCTTATACTCGTGCAGTGTTGCCAGAACCTATCAGTAATGCCTTCAAGTCATGTTAGCGGCTTCCATTCAATATTAGCAGATCAAAATGGTCAAGTACAGAATTCGTGATGGATTACATCAAAAGAGTAGAAAGGAAATCAAGCAACAACAGGTAGTGACCCCTCTATGCTGCTTGTCCTCCAAAACACTGAGGATCAAGTGTCCAAACAGTGGTTTAGAGTGGGTAAGGGAAAATTGGAAAGGGAACTACTGCCCTGGAACTAATGTCCGTGGTAGGATTAGGAAGTTAGTAGGGGACAGATGGGTTACTAATATAACATAGTTATAAGTGATCTTTTGTATATCTGGGAAAAAGAGAGTTGCATCTTAGTAATATATATACGCAATAATCCTTGATTAATCTGAGGGGGAAAAAATAAAGTTATTCATTTACAATAATTGCAGTCAGTCGCGTGTTTGATGCACGATATTTGTCCAGGCGAAGTTTAAAAGAATCAATGGTGCTGCAATCTATAACGTCTCGGGGAAGCCCATTCCATAAGTTGACAACTCGATTGAAGAAGAAATTCTTAGATTCGTGTGAGTTAAAAGATTTACCAATAATCTTGCAACCGTTTCCCCGCGTGTAATTAGATTGGTCGATAGTGAAATACTTACTACAGTTCAGATTGTCGATGCCTTTGATGATTTTGAACACTTCTCTTGATCTGCGCTGGGTTAAAGGAAATAGATTTAATTCTCTAAGACGCTCCTCGTATGGTTTGTTCTTTAGGCTAGGAATAATTTTGGTAACCCTATGTTGAACTCGTTCTATCTTGTCTATATCTTTTTAGTAATACGGGCACCAGGACTGAACACAGTATTCCAGAAGAGGGCGGACTTAGGAATTGTAAAGAGTTAGGATAACTTCTTTGGATTTATGCTCAAATGACCTGCCTATAAAGCCAATTAATTTGTTTGCCTTCTTAATAACTTCTGAACATTGTTGACTCGGTTTTAGGTTACTCGATATTGTTACTCCCAGAACGGTTTCTCAGTCTACACTCTTAAGCTGAGTGCCATTTATCGAATAGTTTGCTTTCTCATTTTGGTATCCGATATGTAGTACTTTACATATATCTGCATTGAAACTCATTTGCTAAATTTGGGCCCAAGATGACAACTTATCTAGATGTGTCTTCTTTTGAGAGTACGCTATTTGCAATTTTTGTATCTTCAGCAAACTTTGAGATACACACTTACACAGGTGAGACCCTCATCCATGTCGTTGATGTAAATTAGAGAGAGAATTGGTCCTAGTACCGTGGCTTGTATACGCGTATAACTTTTACACTGACAGATTAGGATTGGTGCTCGGACATATGGGTTAAGAAATGTTGTGCCATTTAGGAATCCATTTGTTCCTGGTGAGCGATAGCGAGCCTGTAATTCAGGGGGAACCGGCTATGGTTCAGGACATTTTGTGCCGAAAAATGTACAAATTTACCCTTTTAATTCCCACAAATCCTTCCTAAGCTGTGCACACCGGTCTAACAATAGCCAGAATATACTGGTAACACGCGTCATATCCTCAGGAGGTTATATTTTGGGTGAGAGTGAACCTGACAGAGAAAAAACCTGGCTAGTGCTACATGGGCCATCCTGGTGGTTAACCCATTTTAACTATATTTTAACTATATTTAGACAATTTTATGCAATTTTTGAGGGAATTGTGGTAGTAAAAATGGTTAATTGAGATATTTTGAAGACTGTTTATTGCTGGAGGCCCTTTTTAAACTGAATAAACTCGTCTAATAGTAGCCAGAATAAAGTAAAATATTCGTCGCCGGTACAGTAGGGGTTCAGGGGAGGTTTTTAGTTTGCTCCCTAAACCTCCATCGACCTAAATATAATACACCTCAAACACCCTTCGAGATAAAATTGTACATTTTTCGGTAGAACACATTTTAGGCCGAAGGCCGCTTCCTCCTAAATTACAGACTCGCTATCGGTCCCCAGGAAAAAAATGGACAACTAAATGGAATGATAAGTCTCAATGTTTACAAAATGGGGCGAAAGGTTTTAAAATTGCAAAAATAATGGAGCGAACGTCTTAAAAAGTCAAAACTAATCGGGTTAAACATGAGGGAGAAAGGGTTACATAAATAAATACCCTTAAGGGGGTAGTGCTTGTTTTGTGGTGCATGTATTCATTTATTAATTTATTGTTGAGTTTCCTCACTTGACCTCCATATCAAGCTTAAAAAACACCCCCAGAACCCCTTTCAAGTGTTGTGTGGTCTGCTAAGACAGATTTAGTGATGAAAAGTGTGTCATATTGCTAACATCACCTCGAAACTCTCTCCACGGAAATCGTCATCACAACTGAACCAGTTGACTTAGGGAGCTCTACTCAATGCCAGTCTACAGATTGGAAACCGCAGTACGTTCAGAGATGTGTGGTGATTTTCTAGCAGTTAAAATAACAAAGATACAGTAGCCTAGGCATAGGCTAGACGTTTTTCGGCCAAATCGCCCGGATCTCAACAACGTCCTTAGGTGGGCGAGCCACTTGCCAGAAGGGTTATAATAATAATAATAATAATAATAGTTCTTAAAGCTAGCACATGCTAAGCCAGCTAAGTTTAGCCCAATAAGGCCAATTAGGCGTATTTCCATTGGGGTCCTGTACTACTACCCCATCCCCTTGCTCATGAGGGATGGTAACGACTCAGTGCTTGTGAAAAATCTTTAATGCGCCGAGCGTGGGCGCGATCCCGGGCCTTCTGGGTTGAAGTCCGAGACGCTAGTCACTACACCAAGCGAGCCGCTTGGCGTCCGGCAATAGATAGATAGATAGATTTATTCTGAGCACTCATTAATATATCTTTAAATTTATCCCATTCTGTACTTCACTTGTTTTGTCAATATTGCTAAGCTGAATATGCAAGTCACTGAGGGCTTTCCTAAGTTCGTTGTAATTTGCATTTTTAAAATCTGGTATCTTCATTTCCTGTTTTCAATAGTATATTTGCAATTTATGTTGATTCTAATGAGCTTGTGGTCAGAGGTGGATAGGTGCTCACCGATGTCAAGTTTATATATCAAGTTTTCATTTGTACTGATAACGAGATCTAGTATGTTGTGTTTGCGTGTCGGTTCTAAAACACTTTGATGTAAAAAATTGTCTTGTATTAAATTAATCATTTTCCACGAATTGTAACTATTTCCGGTCATAAGGCACCAATCAATGTGAGGTAGATTATAGTCTCCGAGTATTATGCTTTCGTTAGCATTGAGGGTTTGTTGCAATATTTCGTATAGATGATTATCATCGACCTCATTTTGACTTGGAGGTAGGTATGCAGTACTGATATTAATGTTTGAGTTTTTCACGATTAATTTGACACACTATTTCTTTATTATTTTTGGGGAGTGAAACCTTGGTTGCATTTAGGTGACATGGTACCCACATAGCCACACCTGCTTCAGATAAATGAATTCCGTCTCTTTTGTATAGGGACGATTTTCCTTGGAATTCTCTCTAATTTTCTACAAAGAGTACATTTTCTGTGTCACACATTTATTTTACTGAATTATTGACTTCCTGTGCTCGACTATTACTTTACGAGTTCGCATTACAACCTAGGGTTTGTCACGCAAATTTCTGCCTTGTTTTTTTTTATAATTTTGATAATTTGTTTGTACTTGCATCGTCTTTTATAGGGACCGTACCACCGTCGAAGCAATCATTGGAGCCTACGTTTGCTACTACACAAGATCCTGTCGGTATGGTAGAGTTACACATGCTGTTGGTGATATGTTCAACCTTTCCTCCAGGGATCACATTTACGGATCTCTTTTGTCCGTTTTTCATGGCAAACTATACTCCCACGGAGAAGGTTATCACTGTATACTATGGTACAGAACTCTTTGTTGCTGGCTATTAACTTGTGTTGTGACTTTGCAATGTTTGTTTTGGGGCTCGATGCTCTGCCTTTTGTTGTTGTTCTTTTCTCTTGAACAGATTTTGGTTTATCATTTGGTTTATCCTTTTTATTATCATCAGCAAGAACAACATATTTATTTTTAGTAGGGATGCCTGGTGTCTGTTTCCCCTTGTTATGTTTCCTACTGAGACTTACCACCTGGAATGAATCAGATTGGTGTGAAGAGAGAGAGAGAGAGAGTGAACCTTGCTCCGAAGAAAACTCAAGTCATGATAATCTCTCGGAGACAAGATATGCAACCATATGCAACAAGAACTGCATCGACAAGATATCATTAGGTCAGTGTTCCATTTGCTAGGACCAAACGCAACCTTCGTTCCTAATTACTAAAGTATGCAGGACCGTGGAATCACCTGGTTCAGCACACTGACCTGCATCACTTAACTCATAAACTGCGAAGCTATGGTAGTTTAAACCCTCCCGCCATGCGAAGATATTTGGTTCTATTCTGACAAAAATCGTCATATGTAACATATATATAATTATTACTTATCCATATGTACAGATTTTGCTTTTAATATGAACATATGAACATTTAAGACCAATAAAAGAAGTGGGAATAGCATTTGGGGGGTGAAAAAGACGTATTATTGCCGCAAGATCGTATCAAGAGACGAGAGCTGGGGGGACGTATATCTTCCCTCTGCAAGCTCTGAAGCGACACTTGCGAGACCGAGTAGAAGTCTCTGTGTTGCAACGATCTCTATCTGACTCACCCATGTTAAAGAGACCGGAGGGGGGGGGTAAATTCGCGCCAAAGATTACCCGATAGAAGAGGAAAAATAGATGATAATTCAGGATGGGGGGAGGGGGGGGGGAGGAGACATATATGTACGAGTGGTAGCAAGTAATGGAGGGGAATTATATCACCAGATCACAAATTGCTTTGTTTTGAGTGCCACTGGGCTGTTTTTATAGTTTTTTTTAGGCCTAGGATCTTAAGAGTCTGGCTGCATTTGCCCCTTAGAACCTCTTAAGAGTCTATGTATAATTGTTTATATATATATATATATATACAGTATAAATATATATATATATATATATATATATATATATATATATATATATATATTCTGACATACGGAGCCCTGTATGTTAATTTAAGAGTTAGAATTAGAGTTGAAGGAGTGTCAAACTACCCAAGCGGCGAAGCAGACTAGCGAGCGAACCAGCGAGTGGGAAACCAGCTCGTCCGCATACCAGCAAACAAGCCTTCACACCTGCGTGCGTCATAGGGGACCCTGCAAACTACATCGATGACCCGACGCTATGACGTATGATCGACGCCAGGAGACCCCATTGGACCACGCACCTGCTATGCAACTCGAGGAGCTATGATAGGGGCGCGCACCATCACTCGCCTCCTGATTCGTTCCTACACCATCATTGTTTAGTATATAAGACCCGAGTAGTGGGCATTCAAATCAGTCTCATTTGGAGTTGGGGAAGGTGAACTTGCAGCTGGAGGAAGACGGGGTGAAGTATTATAATGGGATGGTCAGTCAGATTATATAAGTGTGTGTTAAGTGTGTTCGGTGTAAACACTTACGTTATGTTGGTTTGTGAGATATGTGATTGGGAATTAACGTTAACGCTATTATTATGTACTTAACTGGGAGGTTTGACGTACCTCCCAACCTACCAAATAGGAAAACCTACTATTTGGTAGTAGTCTTGGAAAATCCAACGTCAAGGCTATTAACCTAATTGCAATGACGACTTGTCTATTTTGACTGCTATGTCGTCATTCCAACCGCGGTTAAAAAGAAAACGTCTAGAGTCTACTCCTTATCTTGCTCTAGGAGACGTTGTACATTAACCAAAACTACCACCGAAGGTGAAAAAAGCATAGAAGAGAAGAAAAAGGGGTTTACCTTAGTTACCGCTTAAGGCCCATCCCGTGTTCCGTCATGTGCAGATCCCTGTCGAACGTGCGCATGAGCGACGCTCTCTTGTCATCACATCTCACGTCAGCAGAAGAACGCGGATGGGCAGGGGTCCGGCGTGAGGGAGGGTATTATGTACGTTGGATTTTCCAAGACTACTACCAAATAGTAGGTTTTCCTATTTGGTAGGTTGGGAGGTACGTCAAACCTCCCAATTTGTTAGTAGTCTTGGCAAATCCAACGTCAAGGCTGCATAACAAATAGGAGGAGGACATCCAAGCCCAACCTACCCAAAAAAAACAATGCATAAAACAAAATTATGAATGACAAAGACACAATTTAAACAAGAGAGTTTAATAAAAGAGTGAAAAACTGAGGAGTAGCTAAAAAGAACAGTTTTAACACATGCCCGTCATTCATAGTAATGCAAAAACATAGACTTGTCTTAAACCAAAAAGGTACTGTACCCAAAATCCCCTTTCTTCCAAAACCAACAAAAACACTGAACACAAGAACAAAACACAATTTTCAATGTGGCAAAAACACTTATGTACTGGAACAATACATAATCCCAAACTTGCAATCCAGTGTTGCAAACCCATACCCAAGAAAACAAAGGAAAAGAACGAGGGACAAGGGGGGGAAGACCAGGGATCTTCACCAGAGCACCAGAAAACACGACCCCCGAGAGCAATCACCGGCCGAGGGGGTCGAACACTGGACACGGAGAGGTAGGAGGAGATGAAGGAATTGATAGAAGACCACAAAACCGCTGAGGCGATGGCAGGTGAGGATCGACGTGGCAGGAACCGGAAGGAGGCCACGAACGGTCCGACAAACGTGGCTGCTCATCCGCACCTGCGAGAGCCTCCCACCTGTCCGAGGAGACACCCACACAGCAGTACCCGAAGGCGGCGCCACAGACGCAACAGAGGAGTGCAAGGCTGACACCGGGCACAACACATGGCGAGGATGCCCACGCCATAAAGCCTGGACGGCGAAAGGCTGGAAAACGGGGGCCTCCCTCCCATGTGTGGTAACAAAAGGAGGGGAGGAGGCGAACGAGACGCCACGCAAGGACGGGGAGAATCGCACGCAGTCCCGGGGCCGTGACAATGCCGCTAGTGCAGACACCCGATCCCCAGTGGTCAGAGCGACAAGGAAGAGTGGACGCCCGAGCAACGGAACAGGCGTAGCGGCCCTTGTATACGTGGGTGAAGCCAGAAGGACCAGAGCCCGCCCCCGATCCCACTGTGGAGGGACCTGGCGCGGAGGCGGTCGATCCCGGAAGGCAGCCGGCAGGAAGGAACCCAGCTCCTGCGGCGGAACGACCAGCCCAGCGACGGACCCAAAGACCCCCCGGACGGCAGACAAGTGGGTACGTATAGCGTCGACTTGAAAGCGACGTGTACGGAAGAGGTGAAACAAGGAGCGTAGGACGAGGGAAGGAGAGCCAACTGGCAGGCGAGTGTCCTGTAGCCACCTAGGAAAAGACCTCCAGCGGGACCCGTAAGTCCCCCAAGGAGAAGACGGCCAGGAACGCTGCAGGAAGTCAGTCAGGGCCCGGCCGGGGACCGGGAGCCACCGTGCCTCATGAACAAGCACGATGCGAAGGCCAACGAGGTCCGCAGGTCCCCAACCTAGCTCAAGTGGAAGCCGGAGACAGGTAGAGGGACCGGACTCGGGCACCACCGCGGCAACCGGGCGTACCCAGCCCGTGCCGGCCACAGAGGCGCGAGGAGCCAGACGCAGCCACGGTACAGCCGCAGCCTCGCGAGGACTGGGCACATCAACAGCGCGTCTGGTGTCGGAAAGATGTATATCGACCGCCACCTGTACCAGGCTACCATGAAAGCGCCCGGACCCCCCCCCCCCCCCTGGAGCGCGAGGCTGGAGGAAGAGGGCCAGAGGCAACTGGCGCGGCACCCCCGATGCGAACAAGGCGACCTCCGGAACACCTCAGGAAGCCGCGAGGTCGGCGAACACAGTCCGTTGCATCGCCCATTCTACAAGAACGCCCTGCCCTCTCGACAGGGCGGCCGCCCACAGGGTGGCAGGCCCGGGCAGGGAGGAGGCATGCAAGGAGAAGGGGTGCTGGTCCGCGAGGAAGAACAACTCCACCGAGACCCGCAACAGAGTCAACGACCTGGAGGACCCCCGCATTAGGAAACAGTGGACAGCTGTCTGAGTGTCCAACCCGAAGGCCACCGACTTACCCCGAAGGGCCAGCGCGTGGTCCCGCAGGAAGAACAAAGGAACCAACAGTCCGAGGGCATAGACGGGTAAGTGGAGGGAGACCCACCCATCTGCCGGGAAGTGGACGTCCCAGGTTCGATCGGGAACCTCACCCAACCTCGCTCGACGTATCTGTGTCTACCCAGACCGTCGGTGGGGGGGAGCGGACCAGGGCACAGCCGCAGAGAGCGCGCCCCGAGCAACCCAGCGACCGAAGCGTCTGCGAAAGGGACGCGGGAGCGGCAGGAGCCGATCCATAGGGGCAACGGAAACACCGCGGTGCCCATGAGGAGGAGGCGGCGTAGCCAGAGGCTCCTAAGGGAAGGGGCAGAGCGGCCCAATGCAGCGAACCCACGAACGAGTCCCAGAGCCACCCTGGGAGGGAGACCGAGCGCAACACGGAGAAGACCTTCCACCGAAGGTGCACCGCGGCCGGCAGACCCCGGGTCACCGTAGCGCCGGACAAAACCCATGTGAGACCGACCCATGGCACGACACGCGACGGGGTCAAGCGTGACTTGGGAACATCGAAGGGGAACCCTAACCGTGCAATGTGGCGAATGACTGTGAGGGCGTCGCCTACGCACAGTCCTAGGGCTTCGGAAACTACCAACCAATCAGCCAAGGAGAACAGGATCTGGAGCCCGCTCCTGAGGAGTGGACCCAGAGCCCGCCCCACCAGTGCGGAGAAGATTCGCGGCGCAATGTGGAGACCGAAGGGAAGGCCGTCGAACAGGAACACATGATCGGAAGTCCGAACGGCCAAGAATCGCTGGAAGCGAGGATGGAGAGGAACTAGCCAAGACGCATCCTGGAGGGCCAGGGACACTACCCACGACAGAGGGCGCAGGGCCAGGCGTACCAGGGGTACCGGCAGCATCCGAAACCGTGTGTGCACGATGTGCCCGTTGAGGGCCGACAGATCCACCACCGGTCGCATCGCGTCGCAGTTCGTCTACGGTACCAGAAAGACACGGCAGAGGAAAACCGGGTGACCGGCGGTCAACTCCCTCGACGCTACCCAGCTCGGGCATGGAAGTGAACACGTGGGCCACCCCTGAAAAGATGGGCCGGCGTCGGTGACAAGAGCAGAGAGGGGGTCTGGACATCCACCTCCAGGTGAGACCCCTCCGTGCAACCCGCCGCCCCCAACGTCCCTCGCGGCCACCGAGGGGCGCAAGGGCGAAAACAACCCGAGGGAGCACCCGAGAGGAGGGGAGCGACCCGGTCGGCCAGGCGAGAAGGAGAACAAGGAGGCCGACCCAGAGAACCTACACATTGTGTTGACGTGGAGGTACCCCCGGTACGGGCCGTGCGGGCATGAGCGCCACGTTGACCTCCTCTACCCCCCCCCCAACCTCGTCGAAAAGGGCGGGCCACCCCAACCCCTGGCCGTCGCGGGGCTGACCCCGTCGAAGGCCGGCCGGAAGTGGAAGGCCGGCCAGCCCCGACACGGCGTGGATGAAAGGGGGCAAGAACAGAAGTACGAGGCGGAACCGACGCACTTGCCTGCAACGTCCCAGTCCTGCGCCCGTGCAAGGCGGCAGCACTTGCAGCAGGACCCCAAAGAGGACCGGCAGAAGGACGGGACTGAGAAGACCCCGCCGCGCGACGCAGCGCGTCGGTGCGTGTCGTAAGCAGGGTCCGCAACGACACAGCGCGTCGTCGCGTGTCGGAAGCAGGGGCCGCTGACAGAGAAGCGTAGCATGCCCAAGCATCCTGCTCAAAAAACCCCGACGTATATAGCGCAGAGTACAACAAACCCTGACGAATATCCAAGGGGGCTGGCCGGCAGAACGAGGACCGTACCGTCGGACGTTGCCGAGTTGCCGCGCACAAAACCGCCTTCAGCTCGGGAACCAAAGACACCGCGAGCCGAAGGTGGATCCGCTGAACGCGGTCCAAACCCTCGCGAAGATCGCCTGGCGCAGACGCCTCGATAAGCCGCAGGTGGTGAACAGACGTCCAGAGGGAACCTAAAGACAAGACAATAAGTCCGTCACCCTCTGTCGCAAGGGAAAACCCTTGGCGACAGAGGGCTGATCCGGGTGAGAAAAGAACGGGGTAGCAATAGAACAAAGTTCAAGAACGGGAGCATTTATCCAGGACCAGAACGCGCCGTCCAACTCGCCGACAGACACAAGAGGAGGCAAATGCAGTGATGATTCCGCGGGAGGGACGGAAGGAGAGCCGTCAACGGATCGGTCGGTGAAGTCGAAGGCCTCAGCAAACCAGGCCTCCAATGGGAGAGGGAGACCGAGCAGGATGGCTAAGCCAGGCGTACCGGCGTCGCACAAACCTGTCCCATAGGAGGACAGACCCGTCAACACAGCCAGGGACTGAACAGCCGGAAGGATGTCAGGGCGGCCGAAGTCTGACCAGAGCGTAGGCCTGCAGAAGGGAGGGGGACCGTAGCAGGGGTAGGTAGGGTGAGGCGCTGAGGGTGTGTCACCGCCAAGTAGCGCGAGAAGAGGGAGTCTTGCATCGACTCCAAGCGCCCGTCGATGCGTGACACAACCCAGCCCTGCATAGCCGACAATCGATCCGAGAGAGGCGACCCCCCCAAAGATTGGTCGGCCCGCAGGGGCGAGCGTGAGCGGGAGCGAGACCCACGACACGAACCAGCAGCGTCGCGGCCCAAGGAAGGCGAGCGACGACGGTTGTGTCGCCGGTGAGGGACTCGTCCCCGATCACGAACGGCCGAGGGGGAAACAGCACCATCCCCCTCTTCCAGCGACACGTCAGCTCCTGAGAAAGGGGACCCCGAAACCTCGCTAAACCCCACCGAGGCAAGAGGAGGGGTACCCCCCTGGCGAGACGGTAAGTGAAGGTCAGGATGAGAAGAATGAGGAGGAGCAGGACGACGGGAGTGGGAAGGCTGGCCGGGTGAAAGGAGGCCAGAAGGAGCCGCGGGGGGAAACAGAGCAAGGATCCCCGGTGCTGAGATAACAGGGCGGCCCGACACCGAGGCGGAGGAGGGAGGGACCTCCACCGTGGGACGAGACCGTGAAGGAAGAATAGGCACTGAAGCAGGTGAAGTAGAAGCAACGACATCCAGGCGGACCTTCCTGGACAGTGTAGGAGGAGGGAGCAGAGGGCCAGCTACAGCATGAACAACCGCGCGCGGAGAGGACAACGTAAGAGGAAGTCGTCTGGGCTGGGGAAGCGGGCGGAAGGGAGTAGAGCCCCTATCCGTAGAGGCCAGGGGAGGGCGCACAGGGGCAGAGCCGCTAACCCCGGCCTCAGGGTGAGAACCATGACGAGGGCGATGGGTGTCGTCAAGGCAATCAGGAGGACGACGAGGGGCAGTAGAGGACGGAACACGAGGCGAGCGAGAGCGTGGACGGAGCCGGGGAACCCCCCGACGATGTGACGACCGGCTGCGGGACCCAGGGGAGAGGGCCCGAGCAGGGAGAGGGCCAGGTGAACGGCCTTTAGTCGGGTCAGGGATTCCCAGGGCGACGCGGATCCGGTCGGTAACAAAGGCCGGGGAACGGTGGCCCACAGTCCTAATGTGGCGGGAGACCATCGTCCACACCGACGGAAGGGAAGCAGAGGCCACAGTCGCCGCCGAGGAACCAGGGCTATGGTGCACCACATCCACCAGGGCCAGACACGGGCCACACAGAGCAGGGAGGTAGGCCGTAGAGGACACACAGTGCGAGTGGCGCAAGCAGGACTTGTGGCTCACCAAGCACGGGGAGCTACAACCTTGGCGAAAGCAAGGCAGCCTACCTGCACTGGAAGAACACACACCATAATCAGCACGTCGAAGGAGTAAGTGGAGAGAATGTCCAAGAAGAACCAGGGAAGGAGCATGGGGAAACAGGAACACACATGCAAACAGGGATCCGTACTCACCCCAAACCGGGAGCACAGAGGTAGGTGAGTAGGGCGGGCGAGGTGGAAGAGCACTAGCAGAACCAGCAAAGATGGAGAAAGTGTTAACCACCACTCAACATCTTACATGCAGGGCCTATAACACCAGTAAAGTGCACACACCAAAAGTATCAGGCAACAAGATGACATAAAAAAGGTCAATAGTGAAAGCCAACTATTACCGCAAATTTGCGGGCCAATGGAGGCATAACCGTACCGACACCACCCTCCCGCAATTTTGTGGGGCCCCCCAGCGATCTCCGCAAATTTGCGGGGAGCCGAAACGTCCCAGAGGACCGAATCGAGCTCCCGCAAATTTGCGGGACCGGCCGAGATGGTCCAGCGCCGAAAAAAGCGAGAGGAGCGTCTAGGGAATACCAAAAAAGGCCACAAAAAATGCGTCATCTCCTTATGAACTCCAAGCAATGATGGCCATCAAGCTGAGCAGTGTCTTCCTTGAATTTATCCTGACTCAACCGGTAAAGGGAGAGGCAAGGAAGACACACCAGGGGAGAGGAGGCACATCCCCCAGGAACCACCCAACCCACAGAGATAGAGCAAAGCCCATGAGGAGAAGTGGCAGGGAGGGTGGTTTCGCACAAACAGGGGCCCCCGTGAGGTACCCCTGGATTGGGCAAAAGACTATGAAAAGATGGAGGTGAAAAAGGAAGAGAAAACAAAAACCAGTAAATGAAACTGGTGAGAAAAAGGGTGGCCTAGCCGTGAGCAGAGAATGTGTCAGGGGCGAAAAACCCTGTGGTGTGAAGGAGGGGCCCCCGTGGGGTACCCCTGGAGTATCACGAACCACCTGTCGCCCAGGCCCTTGAGACACAGTGAAGGACTCGAAAGGGGGGACTCGGGAATAACGCTAATAATGAGGCCGACACAAACTCTACAAACAGCACCGCCACCAACGAAATCGCAGATTGTTTACCAACGGTACACCTAGGCTATGAAAAAATGAAAACTCATAGGGGCATAGCAATTCCTGAATGAGAAAACGAGCTAGGCTAAATTTAGCTAAAAGCTAAACTATGCCCAGACTAACAGGAAAAAAGAATATGAAAAGAGAAAGAATTAAAAACATATACGAGGAACGCCAGGCGCCCCCGTACCTTCGGTAGGCTATTTCCACACGCGTCTCCATTATACACACTTAGGAGCCCATTTACGTGTGTCCTAGATCACGTAACATCTGTCTAACAAAAAAGAAGGCCAGATAAGCCGAAACGAACCGAAACAGGGTGAATTAAAGGAGCACAACAAAAGCGACTTCATTCAATAGAGCGCGTGGAAAAATGATGACAAGAGAGGGTCGCTCATGCGCACTTTCGAAAGGGATCTGCACATGACGGACACACGGGATGGGCCTTAAGCGGTAACTAAGGTAAACCCCTTTTTCTTCTCTTCTATGCTTTTTTCACCTTCGGTGGTAGTTTTGGTTAATGTACAACGTCTCCTAGAGCAAGATAAGGAGTAGACTAGACGTTTTCTTTTTAACCGCGATTGGAATGACGACATAGCAGTCAAAATAGACAAGTCGTCATTGCAATTAGGTTAATAGCCTTGATGTTGGATTTTCCAAGACTACTAACAAATTATTTGACTGGGAATTAACGTTGACGCTACTATTATGTACTTAACTATTTGATTGGTAATTAACGTTTAACGCTACTATTATGTACTTAACTATTTTAGTTGACTAACTTGTGGACTAAAGCAACTCTTTAAGTAATTGGGTTATGATGAAAGTAATACTATTGTTTTATATTAATACTTACGAGTTCTTTCATTTTCTTTAATTAAGCTTACATTGCTTAACGGTGCTTAGTACGGTGATGCTATTGTCTCATATTAGTAATATCGCCTTAGACTAACATGGCTGTGTTAATATTACTTCTAGTGATTTCCTAAGCTGAAGAAAATTCTTTTAGCTTCAAAATATTATTTTTGCTTTTCATATTATTTGAGTGAGACCTGAATCGAATCTATGAAGCGATACTGTAACTTAATTTACTCATAATCAAACCTCAATGTTACGTGGTTAAGAAATACATTTAACTAATTATTAAATATATATCCAACTTTTTACGTGACTTTGATATTAATCCTGATGATAATAATAATATAATACTATTAACGTAAGACAAGAACCAAGAATAATTACATTAAATATAAATAAAAGGACATTAAGAAAACTAGCTATTCATTTGAAAAAGGGTAAGAGACAGAAATATTCTTACTTTAATATTTATCTTTCAAGACTTTTTATAGAATTAATAGTCCTTCTTTAGATATAACTTCTTCGGTTCATAACCATAGCCTACTAAGCTTCGGTTAAATAATAATTCTTTATAAATACTACATGACTTTAATTAGTTTCAGTATTTTTCATAATTAAAGAGTATCAGTCAATAAAGGATACCAAGTCCTAAGATAAAAAAGGAAAGGAAGCAACAACAGGAAATCATTTTATTAGATTCTACTTTTGTTTTGCCTTCAGCTGACTGATACCTTAATATATATCTCTGTGCTATCTAGATTCATCAAGTTAACCACTTGAGGATCAAGATACGTAACAGAAGAGTGACGACCTCGCCAGGATTCGTTTCATACAGTTTCACTCAGTTTCATTACCGTTTCACAATCAAATATTAATCATGCCTCATCTAATAATGACGAAGATGCTCGAGTTTTCATAGAATCAGACCCCACAGCCCCTGATATTGACTGTCTGTCAAAATCCGAACTGAAAGTGCTTGCCTCGCATCTCCAGTTAACTGTCTCAAACATGTCCAAAGTAGAGGTGGCTCAGACCATAAAAACCCACCAGTTCCCTGTAGAAGGCGGGGAGGGTGACGGAGCAGTTGGTGGGATCCCGAGTAAACCTAGCCAACTTGATGAACCATTGCCACCTGGTTTGACCGGAGATCAAGTACTGGAACGAGCCAGACTAAAAATAGAAAAAGCCAGAATAAAAGCAACGACCGAACAAGCCAACGCAAGTATAGAACTAGCCAGAATAAATGCCAGAGCAACGACCGGACAATATGAATAGCAATATCGTACGGCTCAACTAAATGTCAATACAAATGCTCCCTTAATTGCTCCCCCTCTGGGATTGACTATGACTAGTGTCATTCCACCTTTCACTGAGGATAATGTGCAGGATTTCTTTGTTTTGTTTGAGGAAGTTGCTGGAGGTATGAAGTGGACAAGAGATCAATGGCCTTTTATGTTACAAACCGTTTTAACAGGGCAGGCTCGAGCCACATATTTGTCAGAAGTAGCAGAAGTTAGGCAGGATTATGACAATCTCAAAGAAACTATCTTAAAAACCTATCAATTGCAGCCTGAGGCTTACAGGCAATCTTTCCGTAAAAACCAGAAGAAAGTAGAAGAAACCCATAAGGTATTTGCCAGGACCATGACTAAAACTTTCAATCATTGGGTCAAGAGTAAGAAAGTCACAAGCTACAACGATCTGAAGGAGTTGGTCCTGTTAGAAAATTTCCTATGAAAAATTGATTCTTCTGTATCCTATCATTTAAAGGGGAAAAAGGTAGTTTGTCTTGCCGACGCCGCTGACATGGCTGACATATACGTCCTCAACAACAAATTTCGTGGAAAGAAGCCCTACGATAATTCTAGTTCTAATTTTAAGTATCCCAGTCACAAATCTGACAGACCCAGTCACAAGCCTATAACGTCTTCCCCAGCTAGCCAAAATTGAATTGTTCCCCCAACTAAAACTGCGACTCAGGGCAATGGTAACAAGAGGTGGGGCTCAAATTAACAGTAATGCTCAAAGAGGGAACGTTCCCGTATCCCCTAAAGTATGTACTTTTTGTGGCATGAGAGGCCACCTAGCTTATCAGTGCTGGGCCAAGGAGAAAACCGAGAGATCGGGGCAGACAGTTGCCGCCGTATCTCAAATTCCATATGTGCCTTTAATGCAGGACTCCCGACAGAAGGAGTACCTAGCACCAAAAGTTCCTTTAATGCAGGACTCCCGACAGAAGGAGTACCTAGCAGCTAACGTAAATCATCTAGACAGGGGTGTAGTAGCATGCATGGTGCAACCCACTAGGGTTATGCCAATAATAATTTCACCATCAGTGCAGGACAGTTACCGTCCCTTTATTTCATCTGGCAACGTGAGATTAAATGGTTGTATGCATGAGGTAAAAATTCTGAGAGACACAGGTTCTACTAGCACCCTCATGGTGAATCCTTACACTGAGTGCCCACCTGGCGAACCAGTTGTAATGAGAGGTGCTGGAGGCCAATTTTATGCACACATGGTAAAAGGCGAAATTGAATGTGAGTTACTACAGGGTGAGGCCACCATAGCTTTGTGTAGGTCCCAAGATATCCCTGTGCCTGGGGTAACACTCCTTTTGGGGAATGATGTAGCAGGTGAGAAGGTCCGACCAGACCCAATTTTGTCACTTTCCCCTGTTAACGAACCACTAACCGGTGAGCTCGAAAAGGAGATGCCAACTGTTTTCCCTGTGTGTGCTGTCACACGTTCAATGTCTCAAGTAGCAGTTCCCTCAGACAGAAATGTACCGAATGTAAGAGTTGATGAAAGGGATGATGAGAGTGTGAATGACGCTCCAACTGTGCCTGATGATGTGACTGAGGTGGATTTATTTGACACCTTTATGGCTCATCTTGACCCTAATGATGACCATGAAACCCCTCCAAATTGTCCTAGTGGCCTGGTAGAGCTACAGAGAGACGATAGTGAATGCAAGGAGTTAGCTGCCAGGTCCGTGAGTGAAGAGGAATGTGAGAAGGAGGGTGGTGAATGTTTCTACCTCAAAGGAGGAGTATTGTGGCGTAGATGGAGACAGCCACACAGACCAATCGATGACGGGGCCTGGGACGTCCATCAAGTAGTAGTCCCCAAACCTTGTCGTAGAGATATAATGGAAATGGAACATTGTATACCATTGGCAGGACACCTAGGTGTGAGAAAAACTCTAGACAGAATCAGAGCCATGAAAAGACCATGAAACCCCTCCAAATTGTCCTAGTGGCCTGGTAGAGCTACAGAGAGACGATAGTGAATGCAAGGAGTTAGCTGCCAGGTCCGTGAGTGAAGAGGAATGTGAGAAGGAGGGTGGTGAATGTTTCTACCTCAAAGGAGGAGTATTGTGGCGTAGATGGAGACAGCCACACAGACCAATCGATGACGGGGCCTGGGACGTCCATCAAGTAGTAGTCCCCAAACCTTGTCGTAGAGATATAATGGAAATGGAACATTGTATACCATTGGCAGGACACCTAGGTGTGAGAAAAACTCTAGACAGAATCAGAGCCCACTTTTACTGGCCAGGAATGCGTGCAGATGTAGTGGAGTTTTGTAGAGTGTGTCACACTTGCCAGATGACAGGAAAACCCAATCAGAAGGTGCCTGTACATCCTCTGGTGCCCTTGCCCGTTTTCGAGAATCCTTTTACTCGGGTGGTAGTGGACATTGTAGGCCCATTGCCTAAGACTTCCCAAGGTAACATTTATTTATTAACTATCATGGACATGGCAACTCGCTACCCAGAGGCTATACCCTTAAGGACTACCTCTGCTCCAACTGTCATCAAGGAACTGCTCAAATTCTTCACCAGAATGGGTTTCCCCCATGAGGTGCAAAGTGATCAAGGAACTAATTTTACCTCTAAAAATGTTCAGCAGTCCCTGAAGGAGTTGGGTATCGAGCATGTTAAGTCTAGCACCTACCACCCAGAGAGTCAAGGGGTTCTCGAACGATATCATCAGACATTAAAGGGAATGTTACGTAAGTATTGTACAGAGACCGGAGTTGAGTGGGATAAGGAGGTACCTTTTCTTTTATTTGCTACTCGTGAGGTTCCAACTGAATCCCTGGGTTTTTCCCCTAATGAGCTAGTTTTCGGTCACCAGGTAAGAGGTCCTTTGCAACTATTGCAGGATAGCCTAGTTGGCCAGGAGGGGAACCAAAACCTCCTCAAGTATGTTTCAGATTTCAAAACCCGGCTGAGATCCTCATGTGAGTTTGCCGCTCAAAATTTGACAGTGGCTAAAAGCTCCATGAAGAAATGGTATGACAGAAAAGCCCGTGAGAGGGAGTTTCAGCCCGGTGACGAGGTTTTGGTCCTGCTCCCCCTTTATGGCCAACCTTTATCTGCCAAGTTCAGGGGCCCATATAAGATCATTCGGAGGGTGACCATTACCGATTATCTAGTAACTACCCCAGACTGGAGAAAGCCCACGCAAGTATTCCATATAAATATGTTGAAACCCTACCATAGGTCCCCTGATTCCTCTCCTCCAGATTCTCCCACTGTGGCAGTGAATGTCAGGACCTGTGGACAGCCTGGTGCGGACAAAGTCGTCAGTTCTCTTACTGACCCGCAACAGACTGTTCCAGAGGCTGAAGGTATCCATGCAGACTTTGACTTTTCATGTAGCCTATCCAACTTTCAGTATAATTCAGTAGCTTGGGGGGAATTACCATCTAAACTATGTCATCTTCCCTCTGATCAAGCGAACCAACTAATCTCTGTTTTATCTCAGTCTCCCAGTGTGTTCCGTGATACTCCAGGGCTCACTTATTTGGCCTTGCACGACATCGACGTAAGGGATACAACTCCCATTAAACTAACCCCCTACCGTGTCTTGCCACAACTTAGGAGTATACTGCAGGTCGAGCTTGACTACATGTTGTCAAACAAGCTGATCACAAGGGCCTTAAGCCAGTGGAGTAGTCCGGTCATACTTGTGCCAAAGCCAGACGGGAGCCGTAGGTTATGTATGGACTATAGGCTAGTTAATGCTGTCACAAAGAACGATACCTACCCACTGCCACGGATCAAAGATTGCATTTACCAGGTTGGCCTCATACCGCAGTAAGTTTAATTTAATGAGAGGATTTTGGCAATTAGCTCTCCCTTGTAGCGAGGTAAATATCATGCTTTAGAAGTGCGCTGTCAAGCCTTCAGCTGTGAGATGCCTTGCAGTTCGAATAACGCTCCAGCTACGTTCCGGCTATGTTCTGATGTGGTACCTGGAGACGTTGTCTACTTTGGGTGATATCCTTATTATATCCTCATTATAATCTTGCTGTTGCCAATCTGGTGGTGAATCTATTTATGTATTATGTTTAATATTATGTGCTATACTCCTTAAACTCTTTTCTAGGGGGGAGGTCTGACATACGGAGCCCTGTATGTTAATTTAAGAGTTAGAATTAGAGTTGAAGGAGTGTCAAACTACCCAAGCGGCGAAGCAGGCTAGCGAGCGAACCAGCGAGTGGGAAACCAGCTCGTCCGCATACCAGCAAACAAGCCTTCACACCTGCGTGCGTCATAGGGGACCCTGCAAACTACTTCGATGACCCGACGCTATGACGTATGATCGACGCCAGGAGACCCCATTGGACCACGCACCTGCTATGCAACTCGAGGAGCTATGATAGGGGCGCGCACCATCACTCGCCTCCTGATTCGTTCCTACACCATCATTGTTTAGTATATAAGACCCGAGTAGTGGGCATTCAAATCAGTCTCATTTTGGAGTTGGGGAAGGTGAACTTGCAGCTGGAGGAAGACGGGGTGAAGTATTATAATGGGATTTTGACTGTCAGTCAGATTATATAAGTGTGTGTTAAGTGTGTTCGGTGTAAACACTTACGTTATGTTGGTTAGTGAGATATGTGATTGGGAATTAACGTTAACGCTACTATTATGTAATTAACTATTTGATTGGGAATTAACGTTTAACGCTACTATTATGTAATTAACTATTTGATTGGGAATTAACGTTTAACGCTACTATTATGTACTTAACTATTTTAGTTGACTAACTTGTGGACTAAAGCAACTCTTTAAGTAATTGGGTTATGATGAAAGTAATACTATTGTTTTATATTAATACTTACGAGTTCTTTCATTTTCTTTTAATTAAGCTTACATTGCTTAACGGTGCTTAGTACGTGATGCTATTGTCTCATATTAGTAATATCGCCTTAGCCTAACATGGCTGTGTTAATATTACTTCTAGTGATTTCCTAAGCTGAAGAAAATTCTTTTAGCTTCAAATTATTATTTTTGCTTTTCATATTATTTGAGTGAGACCTGAATCGAATCTATGAAGCGATCCTGTAACTTAATTTACTCATAATCAAACCTCAATGTTACGTGGTTAAGAAATACATTTAACTAATTATTAAATATATATCCAACTTTTTATGTGACTTTGATATTAATCCTGATGATAATAATAATATAATACTATTAACGTAAGACAAGAACGAAGAATAATTACATTAAATATAAATAAAAGGACATTAAGAAAACTAGCTATTCATTTCAAAAAGGGTAAGAGACAGAAATATTCTTACTTTAATATTTATCTTTCAAGACTTTTTATAGAATTAATAGTCCTTCTTTAGATATAACTTCTTCGGTTCATAACCATAGCCTACTAAGCTTCGGTTAAATAATATTTTTTTATAAATACTACATGACTTTAATTAGTTTCAGTATTTTTCATAATTAAAGAGTATCAGTCAATAAAGGATACCAAGTCCTAAGATCCAAAAGGAAAGGAAGCAACAACAGGAAATAATTTTATTAGATTTTACTTTTGTTTTGCCTTCAGCTGACTGTTACCTTAATATATATCTCTGTGCTATCTAGATTCATCAAGTTAACCACTTGAGGATCAAGATACATAACAATATATATATATATATATATATATATATATATATATATATATATGACACTATGAGTTTCCTGCGAAAAAGAAAACAAGTTAAGAGATCTTCCCAAGTTATGTTATATATATATAATAATGTTTTGCACATTCCAGAATGTGCAAAACATTATTATTTATACAACGGCTAACTAAAGGGTATATTAAAAATCCGCCAAATAGTTTTATTCCATTTGTTTTTCTCTTTCCAATGATATCTTATTTATTAACCCTTCTTTGGCGGCGCGCAACTTATGTCGTGTGAAATAAATTTGGACTAAGTGGCAACTTATGTCGTGTGCCATTTTCAGCACGTAATGTTGCAGAGAGAGAGAGCTGAGCGGTGTGAGGAGCGTAGTAAGTCTATGACCGCCGCCCACCACCGCGGTGGGCCAACTGAAGTGAAAACCACCCTTCCGTCCCCCCTCACACTCGCTACACAGGGAATTATGTAGGGAAAGAACCTAACTACATGGTTTTTGCACTCGTGTTGCGCGATCGTTGCAAGAAAACCAGTGGTCGTACAAGGATGGTTGGGCTGTCATTGGAAAGCTCTGTTTATGCCCTTTCAGGGATAGATACTTGTTTTACGCTTTGGGTCTTATTTAGGCATGAAAATGATCACGTAAACAACCCTATTTAGGGTAAAAACACCCCGCTGGGCGGTACATATAAATTACCGCCTAGGCCGCTCGTAAGGTGTTAAGATTGGTCCAAAAATAACAAAGTTTTAGCGGATTGAAAATTCGCAAAAAACACGAAAATCCGAGGTAGCAAAACAACTATTGGTCCGATTCAATTAATATTTGGATATGTTGTTCCTAGATGTGGTATCTATCACCTGTATAAAAATGAAAATGATCAGAGCATTTTGAAAAACATAGCGGATGCTCCCCTTCGATTGCTGACTCTACCTGGTTCCTGCCGGGATGGTCATGACGTCGGCTGCTATGTCCCAGGTGAGATGTTTGAAGGTCAGAAGGTCATAGGTGCAGGGGGGGGCGGGGCATTCCAGGGGGATTAGGTAGGCCCCCTAGAAATTCATGCGCTGGTTGTGAGTCATCTGGGCGGAAGAATGTCGCCTCTTTACAAGTGAGGTATGGTGAGGTTTCTTCTTTTCAGCTTAGCTGTAGACGATTTTCTTCTGTTGTGTCTTTGGTCGAAGGTGATGGTTATCGATTTACCTGGTGTGGGTGATAAAGTAGGTATGATGGTGGCAATCCTGGCTTCCCGGGCTTTAGTGCATAGATAGTTATGCTTGGGGTGGCCATTTTGTTTTCCTTCTGCCTTCGTCTTGGGTGATATTATTTGGTTATGTGGAAGTGTGTTTTCCTTCTCTCGTGATTGTTTCTTTATCTGTTTCTTGGTTTCTTCCATGGTGGTGCGAGGTGTGGCAGTCTGTGTTAGTTTCCTGTCTTTCTTGTTTGTTATCTTTATTTTCTCCTTCTCTTCCTCGTTTTCTCTGTTGGGTTGGTGTGGTGCTTGGTGGCTTTCTTTTCTCTTCTCGTCCTTCTTCTTTAGTCTCTCCTTCTGCTTCCTTGCTACGCTTTCTTTGTTGGGTTGGTATGGTTGACATGTGTAACTCGGGTATTTTATATTGATCACGGGTGGGATAGGCACGGTCCCGTGACTCCAGCTGGAAACAGAAAATGTTTCCATGCAGGTTGAAGGTGTTGAGGGATGACAGGTATTTCCACCAGTCCTTTGAACGCTGGTCTGTCCGTCTGTGTCGATCGGTAAAAATGGAGAGGAAAGTTTGTTTCTCTGAAATTGTAGCTGCAGCCTGGGGCTCGTCAATGAATCTTATCTTATGGAAGGTGTCCTGGTCCTCACTCCATTTTACTTTGGAGATGTAGGGCGTCTTGGTGTTCATCGTGATGGGCAAGTGGTGAGACCGGCTGGGAGCAGAGGTGGCATGTGTTGGTCTTGCGGTGATGACAGGGCAAGTGATGACCTGACTGGTGACCCGAGGGTAGTTATTAGGACTCGCGGACGCAAAAGTACCATGATCACATTGAGGGGTAGAGAAGTGTTGGTTGAGGGGAGAGTTTTTGTTTGTTGTGCACGATATTCTTAGAGTTGTGAGTGTGTGTGTTGGTATTTGTTTGTTTATTTTATGTGGATTGTGTGGAAAAACTGGTTTGTGAGAGATGTGTATAGAGATTGGTGAGAAACGGGACGGGGGTTGGGATAGGCGACTTGATCGTGTGTGAAAATTGGGTCGGGGAGGTGGGATAGGGCTTGTTTCTGAGGATTATGAGGGTGGGGGGGAGGGGCGAGGGTAGGAGGTGGTGGGGAGATGGAGGTAGAGTGAGGTTGGAGGGCTAGAGGGTGTGAGATGGATGATTTGCGAGAGGGGGAGGTTGGAGAAGGAGGAATGGTAGAAGGGTAACGTAGGAGGTTGGAGGGGGCGAGGCGATGGGGGTTTGTTTGTTGGGAAGAAGTATGAGAGGTAGGCGATAGGTGGGAGGTTGAGGGTTGTGGGTGGGGAAGGTTGCGTGGTGGGGTTAGTTGGGCAGTTGAAAGGTGAGGATGGGAGATGTTTTGTGGGTGAGGTGCTTGTGAGGTGACAGATTGTGGGTGAGGGAGGTTTCTGGGTTGGTCGTGGAAAGGGGTAGTGGGTCGGAGGGGATGTGGTAAGGAGTGATGGGTGGGGGTTTTGTTGGGTGAGGAGGTGGTTGGGATATGTGTGGCTGGGGTTGATTTGGGGGGGGTGGTGGGGGGAAAGGGGATGATGATGCAGATTTCTTGCATGTTGGTGAAGGTGGTGATGAGGTTGAAGGTAAGATGGTGGGGTGTTTTATTTGTGGATATTTTTTAGGGGTTTTATTGGAATGGCTGGTGGAGGGGGTTTTATGGATGTGAGGGTGCGTACTAGAGCGCGTACGGCGGGGTCGGAGTAGGTAGCGAGGGCATGTGGTTAGGGCAGGAGTAGGTGTAGGGTGGTGAGGTTTGGTGGATTTAGGTGTGGGGGGGGGGGGGGGGGGGTTGAGTAGGGTGTGGTGATGGAGAGGGGGGAAGGGGTGATCGGGATAGTTGTGTTTGTTTATGTTTGTCAGTGGTGGGGAGTTGTGGTGGGTGGTTGGCGGGATCTGGCAACATTGCGTCTGGCAACGTTGGAGGAGGATGTGGTACTGTGGGTGACGGCTGGTGTTGGTTGCCTGAGGTAGGAGTGTTATCTTGGTAATCCTCACTGATAACCAATGGACGATAAATTCTCACAAAGCGATTGCAGTATGTCCTAGTCTCTCTGTGATAAATATAATTTATGATAATTTGGTAAGAGTTTGGTACGTTTAACATTTGGTAGGGTCCTATGTATCGAAGACCTAGTTTGTTTAAGATGGGTAGTTTGGCAACCATGACCTTGTCCCCTATCACGTATGGGCTTTGAGGGGGTGTGGCATCTCGGTTCACGTCTTGGCATACCTGAGCAGTGTGCAAGGTGTTACGGAGATGTTGCAGGCGGTCTGTGGTGACTTTGGTGGTGGTTGTCTGGGCGAGATGATGGAATGGTAACAGCAGTGGAGCGACGCCATAGAGGCGTTCATGGGGGGTGATCCCGTCTTCCCGGGGACATGAGTTAATACCCCACTGTATTATTTTATCTGTGAGGGCCAGTCTTTTGTTTGCAGGGCAATGAGGCAAGTGCGAAGTTGACTGTTTATGGTCTTGTGGTTTCTTTCGCATATGGCGTTGCCTTGGGGACAGTAGGGTGAGGAGTGAGCAATTTTTTAGACTGCAATTCTCTGTACATTTTTGCCATACTTGCCCTGTGCATTCGGGGGCGTTGTCTGATAGTAGTGTGACGGGTAGCCCGAAGTTGGAAAAACCTCCGTTGCTATAACTTCTGCGACAGTTAAGGCGTGATCTTTGATAGGGCAAGCAACTAGGAAGCAGGAATAAATGTCAACAAAGGTTACGATGAATCGCTTGCTATTTCTGGATGGAAATGGTCCCATGATATCTAGGGACAATGTTTGCCAAGGTCGGTTTGCTGATATTTTACCTGCTGGCCCTGGTGTTTTCCCTGTCTTTTCTCATAGCGCAGGATTTGCAGGATTCGGTGACCTTTTTGATGATCGTGGATGAGCTGGTGGTCCAGTAGACTTGTTAGAAGATTTGCATAATTTGTTTATGTCCTAGATGGATGCCGTTTCCTTCATGTATGATGATGAGTAGGTCCTGGGCAGTGCGTGGGTCGACTGCGATTTGGCCAGATTCTGTGTAGAGTTGGTCACTTACTCGATGAAGGTGGTAAAAGACATCTTTTGGGATCCATTTGGTTTGATTTTCTTCAACCATGCTTGTAGTAATCGTCCTCGTAATTGGTCATCGTCGTGAGGTGGCTTGGATAGGTTGGTGGTCGGCGTTAAGGTCGCTAGGGCTGCGAGAGTGGGGGGAGGGACTGGAAGGCGGGAGAGAGCGTCCGCATTTGTATGGAGTTTCCCTGGTCTATAATGTATCTCAAAATCAAATTCTTCGAGTGTTTCTCGCCATCTGACTAATAACGCAGAATTTGTCTCGGATCGGCGTAGCCATTGAAGAGACTGGTGGTCCGTTATTATGTCGACTTTGGTGCCCAACACAAATGATCAGAAGTGGTGAAGGGCCCAAATGACTCCTAAAAATTCTCTTTTTGTTGCTGCTTAATTTTGTTGGGCGCTGTTGAGAGTGGAGCTGGCACAGGCGATATGTTCACGGCCATCTTGTACCTGGGCGAGAACAACGCCTATGGCATAGAGCGATACGTCGGTATACAGACGGAAGTGTTGTCTATAGTCTGGGAATGCGACTGTAGGGGCGTTTACGAGATGTTTTATTAGCAAATTAAAGGCGTTGTCCCGCTCTGGAGACCATTTGACTCGTTAACTCATGGAGTGGTCTTGCGATCTCAGCAAAGTTCTTCACGAACCGTCGATAATAAGTGGCTAGTCCTAAGAATAACTGGACGCCTTTGACAGTGGTGGGGGGTTTCTGTGCTGCAATCGCAGATAGCTTTCGAGGATCGGGGGAGATGCCCTGGGCGGAGATGATATGCCCTAAGAAATCTACTGTGGTCCTGGCTATATCACATTTGGAGAGTTTGAGCTTGAGTCCTGCTTCTCGGATGCGTTGTAGTACCTGACGAAGTCGATGAAGGTGTTCTGTCCAGGTTTTACCGTAGACTACTACATCGTCTAAGTATGCCAAGCAGGTCTCCCATGTTAGTCCTTTCAGCACTGACTCCATGAGGCGGGAGAAAGTTGCAGGGCCGTTGCACAGTCCGAAAGGAAGAACATTGAACTTATAGAGATGCCCTCCACTGGTGGAAAATACAGTCTTTTGTTGATGTTCAGGTTTGATAGGGACCTGCCAGTAGCCGGCTTGCAGATCGAGGGTGGTGAACCATTTTGAGCCGTCTAGGGAGTCGTCGATTCTTGGCAGCGAGGTGGCGTCTTTTGTGGTGGCGTCGTTTAGGCGTCGGTAGTCGATGCAAAATTGGGTCGAGCCGTCCTTCTTCTTTACCAACAATACGGGCGATGACCAGGGACTGACTGAAGGTGTAGCGATGCTGGCATCTAGCATCTCTTGGACTTGTCTATCTTCCTCTTGTCGTTGTAGCATTTATTTTCTTCGGGATGGTTGTCGGATGGGGGGCCCGGTGGTATGAATGAGGCGTTCTTCCACATTAGTTTTATTGGAAAACTCTTTTGATACTGTGGTCATTTGATGCTTTTGTAGTGGGGTGAGGGTGTTAGGAATAAGGGGAAGGATGGTTGATATGGGGGGACTGATTTTGTTTAGGAACTATGTCGTCGAAAGTTTCGAAGTCTCCTATAACAAGGCCTTTGGGTAAGGTAAGTGGTTCTTCAGGTATGTTCGCAATTAAGACAGCGTTGTTTTGTGATGAGAGTATGGTTCGTTGTATACGACAGCGGTCTGAGTGGGTATTTTTTTATCTGAGGAGTGAATATCATGGATTGTTGGGGAATGGGGCATAAGGGTACCCATTGCTGATGTTGGGGGGGTATGGATATGTATTGAATGGTCACTGTGGGGCTGATTATGATGGGTGTGGGGTCTGCTACTCATGGGCGGAGGGGGTGGGTGGGGGTAGCGGATTCCAGTGGGTGGACTTCGTGGTTATTCGGGGGTGTGGCGTGGGAATTTCGGGAGGCGTTGATTTGAGGTTTGGCTGGTTTGTGTTGGTGTTTTTTTTCTTCTTTGCTATTTTATTTCTCCCTAGGTTGTTTGGGAGAATTGGGATTGATGTTGAGTTTGCTGGGGGTTTTTAAAGTGAGGAGTCGTCTGCCGCAGTCTAGTTGTGCTTTTATTAACTGTAGTACGTCCAACCCCATGTAGCCATCGTGCTGATCACAGTCGGAATAGAAAACTACGAAGGGGTGTCGGCATGAGGCATCAGGTTGTGGCGCCGTGATGTGCAGGGTTGGTGTTTCTCTTTGAATAACGAGAGGAGTGTCTCCGGCACTGATGGTGGTGGCAGGTTTTAGTGCTCCGAGTTTGCGGTGGTGCTTTTGGTAGAATGCGTTGAACAGGCATGATCTAGCTGCACCTGTGTCGATGAGGAGTCTAACTGCAATGTCTTGGATTTTGGCAAGGTGATAAATGGGTGGTGCTTTGTTCATGACAGACTTCCCCGCCGAAGCCATAACGGGCGGTGGAGGTGTTAAAAACCCTGAAGGGAGTCTTCTGTCTCTTCCAGGATTTCTTCTTCCTCTTCATGATTGTGGATGGTGGTTATTTCCCCGGGAAGGTATTCCTCTTCTATATTGTCTTCTTCTAACTCTCTGGATTCTTCCTCGGCGGCCGAGACTCGTGGTGTTGAGTTTTTGGCCTTGGCCTGGTCCCGGATAAAATGTAGGGGGCAGGAGGAGTTGCAGGCCCGGAAGTCATATGGATTAATGGTGGCTAGCGGATGGTCTCTTGGTGGGTAGCTTTGGGAGCTTAGTTGGGGTGCACATCTAGAGGTATTTGCGGAAAGGTATATAAGTTGGGGGGCACCTCGAGATGTTGTTCTGAAGTTGTGTGGGCGGCCTGATGGATATGGTTGAGGACGATCTAGGTTTGTCCTGGCTCCGTATTGTTGGTAATGATTCCCTTGTCTCTTGTTGGTTTGTGGGTGTGTGAGGAATCTTTTAACCTTTAAAGCGCGAGCTATATGTAGTGAACACCCTACTGCCAGGCGACAATAACAGGCTTCATTCCCGCCTAAGATCGTCATTTTGCGATAAATATCATTATTACTTAATCATATGCTCCTATTTTACGTTTAATATGAAGATATTAACATGTAACAGCAATAAAACAAGTGGGAATAGTATTTGAGGGGTGAAAATCACGAATTATTGCCGACCGTCCAGTCATGAAATGTGAGGCGAACGCGACGTATACCCTCTCTCTCCAAAGCCTAGAAGCAGACTGAAGTCTCTGGCTGTTTCTTTCTCACTCTCTCTCACCACGCACTCGATAGGAGCAGGACCGGACCTTGGAACTAGGTTGGAGATATTGGCGTGGTAAATAAACCGATAAACAAGGGAATAAGAGGAAAAATAGGTGATAATGGAAAGGAGGGGGGGGAAGGGGGAAGCATTTTTTTTTTGGCACATGTGGAGGAGTGATAAGAGGTAATGAAGGGAATTATCTCACTTAATCATATATTCCCTTGTCATAAGCGGTACTTGGGCCTTTTAAAAGGCTTTTTTAGGCCTTGGATCCTAAGAGCTTCGTCGCCTTTCACCACCAAAACCTCTTAAGAGTCTTCTCGCCGTTCCCGGGTTAATCGCACCCACTGTGGAGGTTTTTGGGCGGGCTGCCAGGAGCTTTCGGATAGTGATTAGATCTCTTTGGAAACCTGTGGGGTCATGAATTGTGAAATGTTCCTTTACGAAGGTGGGGAGTATTCGCAACAGGTTAGTGAATACTTGCTGCTTCTGCTGTTCAGTTGTTTTCAGAGGATAAGCTGATTTAACGTGTTGGTTTAGATTTGCTAGGGTAACGTCGAGGTCTCCATAATATCTTATTTCATCAATTTTTGTTAGGTCTACGACAGAGCTCAACGATGGCTGTACGGCATCAATGACGATGGTGCAGAATTGGTTCCAGGTCAGTACTGGGGTCATCTGTCCGGCTACCAGGGAAACTGCTTTTCCCAGGTGTGTTAACAATACAGCGATCTTTTCCCGATCACTGTTATATGCCAAGTCGAGTGCTGGCTTAACCATGTCCAGGTAAGTTTCTATATCGTATGTGTCCCCATCATACTTGGGAATGGGGATATGTGAGCGGTTATCCGCCATGGTGACTAATAATATTATACCACGCTCTACTTCTTTCGATTTTTGTGCGGAAATTACTTTTCTTCTTGAATCAAGAACCACCGTCTGCCGCCAATGTTATGCCAGGGATTTTAACGGGTCTTAATTGGTCACTGGTAGGTTCTTCCTCGACAGGAGAAGTTAAAGTCAAAACAACACATGCACGAAAGTCGTAAAGGGTAAATATAATACTGAGTACACACAAGAATTTCCTTTTATCTTCACGTAATGATATAACATAAGAATTAACTTTAGCACTGGTACATATTAAACGTAAATAATAATCCGAGCACGGAAGAGAATCCACGATGCAACTAGGAATACACTTTACTTTCGATCACTTGTATTCATATTCTATACCTTAAGATCACTGGTGTATCACTTGTGTCTTTAGCTCTCTTCCCTGAATCAATTATGAGGATACACTGAGTAACACTAGTATAGGTAGGAAATTGGAGAAGCTAGACACTTGGCCTTCCTACGCGAATATATATATTTTAAACTAATACACCTTAGTCGCACTGGTGTGAAGAATTAATATATCACTGTGACAACACTCCTATTCTAGCACTGTGGTAGATCTGGAGCAGCAGACACAGGGTGATGAAGCGAGAATTGTTGGAGTCTTTTCTTCTAGTTCCGTCGAGGCGCTCAGGTGGTCCTGCCGTGTGGTTTTAATGGAGATTGGGATACAGATGGATTAGCTGGTTTTGGGTCTTGAATGGTAGTTCCTTTATGTCATGACATGGGGTGCATACCATCGGAATAATGTGAGCATGAACTAGGAAATGTCCGGAGTTATAGCTTGTCTGCCCTGACCGTTATACTAATCGGTGATGAAGTTCTGTTCTGGTACTCTTGATGTAGGGTCTTAAATACAAAGTCTCTAGTGTCATGACACAGTGACAAGCTATGGGACTAATGCGTGGAAATAAATAAGATCATGAACTTATTATTTCACTCGATCTATCTCTGACCGTTTTAAGAATGTTCAAAGAACCCAAGTTCGGTGATTAACACTTTTTACTGCATATGTCCTTGAGCATGGTGTTGGACAGATGCAGTATGGACTTATGTATGCTAAGTGCTGTTAGTTAGACGGTATCTAGCAAATCCCGAACTGTTAGAGATGGTTTAACATGGTAAGAGCCTCCTTAACAGTTAGTAGAGTGCAGAATTGAGACTGGAAGTCAGTTTGTGGCATGCCCTTTGGTACTACTTCTAATATCAAAATTGCAGCCTAACAGAGATCCTAATGTGGTTACTCTGCCATGGCACGTAACAACAAAAGTTCACCTAATAGGTAAAATAACTCCTCATACCTTAAAGACTCTTGACCATGGTTTCGAGTTCTTTCCTTGAATGGGAGGGTAATCCTAGGGCCAAAATTCTCACATGTGAGGGGATTTGAGCCGTTAGATTACTGACTCTACCTGGTTCCTGCCGGGATGGTCATAACGTCGGCTGCTATGTCCCAGGTGAGATGTTTGAAGATCAAAAGGTCATAGTTGCAGGGAGGGAGGGGGGGGGGGGGGGGGGGGGGGGCATTCCAGGGGGATTAGATAGGCCCCCTAGAAATCTCTGGCGGTGAGTCATCTGCGCGGAAGAATGGCGCCTCTGTACAGGTGAGGTATGGTGATGTTTCTTCTTTTCAGCTTAGCTGTAGACGATTTTCTTCTGTTGTGTTTTTGTCTGGTCGAAGGTGATGTTTATCGTTTTACCGGGTGTGGGTGGTAAAGAAGGTGTGATGGTGGCAATCCTGGCTTCCCGGGCATTAGTGCGTCGATGGTTATGCTTGTGCTTGGGGTGGCCATTTTGTTTTCCTTCTGCCTTTGTCTTGGTGGGTGATATTATTGAAGTTTGGAGGATGCCTTTAGGCACATGGACCTTTTTGTTTTATCTGTGTTTTTCCTTCCTCCGTTCATTGTCTCTTTTAAAAAAAAAAAAAAAAAAAAAAAAAATTTGGAAGTGTGTTTTCCTTCTATCGTGATTGTTTCTTTATCTGTTTCCTGGTTTCTTCCGTGGTGGTGCGAGGTGTGACGGTCTGTGTTATTTTCCTATCTTTCTTATTGTTATCTTTAATTTCTCCTCCTTCTCTTTCTTGTTTTCTCTGTTGGGTTGGTGTGGTGCTTGGTGGTTTTCTTTTCTCTTCTCGTCCTTCTTCTTTAGTCTCTCCTTCTGCTACCTTGCTATGCTTTCTTTGTTGGGTTGGTATGGTTGAATTGTGTAACTCAGGTATTTTATATATATATATATATATATATATATATATATATATAAATGAGTTTGGAACAGTGTGCGAAACACGGAATTTGAAGGTAAATGCGGGGAAGAGCAAGGTTATGGTCTTCGAAAGGGATGAAGTCACAGAGTGTGAGGTGAAGCTGAACGGTCAGGCTATGGAGATCGTCGACTCTTTTAAGTATCTGGGCAGTGTGTTGAGTAAATATGGGACTATGGATGAAGAAGTGCGGGAGAGGGTACAACAGGGGAAGAGGGTTGTAGGAACGCTGAAAGTAGTAACAAGAAATAGGGTGATCAGTATGGAAGTGAAGAAGTCCTTGCATGACAGTGTGGTAAACCCGACACGGACTTACGGAAGCGAAGCATGGACATTGGTTGAGAGACTCAGACCAAGAGGGAGAGCAGTGGAAATGAATTACTTAAGAAGTGCGTGCGGAGTTACATGGAGGGATAGACAGACTAATGAGGAAGTAAGAAGGAGGTGTGATGTGGAGGTAGATGTGCTGGAAAGTGTGAAAAGGAACAACTTGAGATGGTTCGGCCATATGGAACGTATGGAAAGCGAAAGAATGACTAAGAGGGTGTACGAGAGCGAGGTGGAGGGACAGAGAGGGAGAGGTAGACCAAAAGAGAGGTGGAAGGATGGAGTGAGGAAGTATATGAACGAAGGCGGTGCTGGTTGGGGGGAGGGGCGTCGACTGACTGGGGACAGAGGTGCATGGGGGTGGTTCGTTCGTGGCCACCCCTTCGGGGATCACGGCGTCGGGCAATAGATAGATAGATATATATAAATATATATATATATACAGTATATATGTACAGGTATATATATATATATACAGTATATATATATATATATATATATATATATATATATAGTGTAACATCCGTACCGACCGGATGTCATGTGGCCATGTGGTCATGATGTCATGTGACCAACCTGTTGAACGTGACTATACAATTACCTCATGGCAACAATTCGCCTTGCTTACGTGACCAGAGAGAGAGAGATAAAGAGAGAGAGAGAGAGAGAGAGAAACCAGCCAAGTTTGGGGGGAAACAACTGAACGAGGCAGGCGGAACCAGCCCCTTCTCCCTACTGCCCCCAACCACTCACGGGGCCTAGTTCACCTGCTTCTCGCCCGTGAATGTCTGACACCAGCAGCCTGTTTTATTGGTTTCGGCACATGTTTCCTGCCTTCTGATTGGATAGCTTGGTCGGAGAAATGATATATAAGCCGGAGATTTGATAGTTAAAAGCAGTACATTTCTAGCTGGGGAATTGAGCAGTGTGGTGGGGAGACAAGACAGACTTCAAAGGCTTGTATATTATTATGTGTTAAGTTGTGTCCCATAGTGACCTCTTACACGTTAGTTAGGGATTATTTGTGACTATTAATTAACCAGAGGTATGTCGAAAACATACACTCATTTGCTTTAAGATTTTGTGATTGGAGAAATAATTTTACTTTACTGTTTAATTTACTTGGAGAAATCATATATGTTTAATTTACTTGGAGAAATCATATATATTTACTTTACTTGGAGAAATCATATACGTTTAATTTACTTGGAGAAATCATATAGGATGGATTGGAGAATCCTATATGTTTAATTTAATTGGAGAGATATATATTTTGAATTACTGTTTAATTTTGGTGATTGGAATTATTAATGTTTGATTCAGAGATGGTTTGTGATTGAATATTCTACTTTACATATAAACGATTAACTAACTTTATGTAAAGCTATTGTCATTCATAATTTAGGATTAAGCCTTGTATAAGTTAAATACTTCCCTGACTATTATTCTTTAATTTAATTTGTACTTTAGTGAAATCAGCACGTATGCAAAACGATCCTGAAACTCTATCATAACTTTCATTGCTTATTATTTTGATTAATTGTAAAATACCTTATTTACGTTTATAAATATAATTCCCTTTTATATGTGACTTTATAATATTTCTTTACCATTTTTATTTAGTCCAATGTCTTTCAGTAATAAGAATAAATAAGATTAAATACTAAAGGAGAATAATAATAATAAACTAAGATTAACGAGATAACATAGAAAGAGTAAAACAATCTTTAGAGGGTTAACCAACTTAAATTAATTATATATAAAATATCTTAATACTTTGCTGATAATCAAGATTAATTGAGATATTCTAGTGTCTTAAAACTTTGCTTACATACCGAACTTTTGTATTCGTAATTAATAGCCTCTTTCTTATTAACTCCTTGCGACATATTATGTTCCAATAAGTCCGAGGAGGCGGTTGACAAGTATTTTGGGTCTTGAATTTGGCTCATGAGTGTTGTCGAAGCCTTACATTTTTCGCGATTTCCATCCACCAGAATGCTGTTTATTGTGATGTATCATATATCAGTGGAAAGAGGAATATTTATAGTACATGATAAAACAAAACAAAATGTAAATAAATCGAAATATGAAAGTGTAAATGAGTCCGGAATACAATTATTTCCCATGCAATTGTCTTCACACCGTCCTAGCTCTAAATTGTGAGTGATGACCATATATTTTGTTTTGCTCAAATAATAGTATTTTTTCTCCTCTTTCCAAATCTGAAAACAGAAATGGTTTTTCTTCAATAGTTCTCAAGCAGTGACCGAAAACAAAAAATATATGATTTTGATTTATATGGTTTATAACATTTTCGATTTATTTCGTTGCTACGAAGTGTATGGTTTTAAATTTAGGCTGTATGAATTCGGCAAATAATGCTGATGAGTATAAAACAAACTAGAAGTTCCTAGGACAAATACTTTTTGCGCTATGAATATTTGAAATGAAGAGCCAAAATGCGAATATTTACGCTTCACCCATCTCTGTTCCGGCGATGGTAGCCGGGTTCCGAGCTGTTCCCCACCTCGTGGTTGCGTTATTTGCTCGGATACTTATATAACCGTATATATCATCGGAATCGGAAAATTGTGCTCTTTCCAATGGTGAAAACAAAAATAATATAGCGTAATTGGTTCGCGAGCTATGCACAATTGTTTCCATGCAGTGACCGAAAAAAAAAATATATGATTTTGATTGATATGGTTTATAACATTTTCGATTTATTTCGTTGCTACGAAGTGTATGGTTTTAAATTTAGGCTGAATGAATACGGCAAATAATGCTGATGAGTATAAAACAAACTAGAAGTTCCTAGGACAAATACTTTTTGCGCTATGAATATTTGAAATGAAGAGCCAAAATGCGAATATTTACGCTTCACCAGTCTCTGTTCGGGCGATGCTAGCCGGGTTCCGAGCTGTTCCCCACCTCGTGGTTGCTTTATTTGGTCGGATACGTATATAACTGTATATATCACCGGAATCGGAAAATTGTGCTCTTTCCAATGGTGAAAATAAAAATAATATAGCGTAAATGGTTCGTGAGCTATGCGCAATTGTTTCCATGCATTGTTATTGTTATGAAAATATATGAGAATGTTTATACAGTTGTATATCTTTGCCACAATATACAACACTTTTATATAATTTGTGTTGCCAATAATTGTATAATGTTCATAGAAGACATGTCAGTCATGAAGGTTGCCAATTTTACTTACCTGGTAGGGCTACAACCCTTTCCAACGAGAAGGGAAATGGCTCCTGGGTTGACACTGAAAAAACAAAATAAGAAAGCCAGGTTATCTTCAGGTAATAAATTCAGAAATAATTCTATTGTACACGAAAATAAAATAAAGTAATATATATATATATATATATATATATATATAAAAAGGAAAAGAATTGACAGGGCGCCAGGTAACATCTTTATTTTTCAAATTTTCGGCTAACCTTAAGCCATCATCAGGAACAACATTCCCTAAAAATAAGTAATATACTATTAGAACAACGCAATTTGTAAAAAATAGGGTAATGATTATCGAATCTATAAAAGGTTAAACTTACTAAATATAAACAATCCTATATTAATGTCTCACTATATATAAAATTAAAATTCATACACTAACCATGTAAAACCAGTGAAGATACCGAAAAGCAAAATAAAGACCATCACAATTGAACCATATCACATATTTTAACCTTTGAATACAAACATTGTTTCCTTAAATTCAAAACAAAGTCACAACACAGGCTAATACCTACCATACAACAGATCAAGAAACGATCTCCCAATTTATCTAACACCATTCATTTATCAGTAAGGAAACTATATAATAATATTTCGATAACTAGCAATTAACTTACATAACCCCTGACCAAAAATCCAAACACAAATAATACTCTTAGTCAAAAACATGAAAACACTAATAAACTAAGCCTAAAACAATCTTATATATCATAGCAATACGAGACTGAAATTCAACCCAATCTAGAGATTTAACACAAAAAACACATCACTCCCAATGACAAAAGCAAAAATATTTATGTTTAAACCCATCATTATACTTTACTTACCCAGAAAAGAGTTCTCATCAGCACCAGGAACAAGAGAGAACTGAGGAACCTGAACCGAGAAGCGGTTAAAATAAACTCCCATGAAACAATTTCCCAAACAAATGAACCACTAACCATGTTGAACAAACCCTTGAAATTTGACCAAACATATATCTATGAACAAACTATTTGCAAGATTGATTTCAGGATTCAGTTTACTAATTAACAACTTCTCACCAATCAATGCATCAGACTGGCTACCCAACCTAGAGACTATCTCAAAATCACCCACACTAAAGAGATGATCCTCTTCACGCGAATGATTTCGAATAGCCGAAAACGCCATAGCCTGTAAAAACTTTCCCGATCGGTAGCTCCTACCCAGGTGTTCAAATATCCTAATTTTGAAGGAACGACTAGTGCATCCCAAATACCTAGCCTCACAGCTAGGACAAGTAAATTTGTATACAATATTTGAACACAGAAAGTCAGGCACGCGATCTTTGAAGCTAAAAAATGACCCAATTCTAAACTTATTGGTGAAAACAAATCTAAAGCTCACAGCAGGAAAACTATTTTTCAGAACATTTAGTGCAATTTTACGAAATTCATTGCTGATAGATCCATAGTAAGGCATTTTAACATAAATTATCTTCTTTTTTACATCAAAATTTGATTGAACACCCTGAGCTTGTTTTACATACAAAAAATGTCTAAGTATACCATTGAATATATCTTCCTTATAGTTATTAAGCATAAAATATTTCCTTAATTTTTCAATTTCAACATGTAGCGAAACATAGCTGGAGCAAACAGCATAGGCTCTTTCTAATAGTGTCTTTATTGAATTAATCTTAAAAATCTTAGGGCAGTAGCTAAGCCAGTTTAAACCTAATCCTGTATGAGTGGGCTTTCTATAAACCTCAGTAGCTAATCCCTGATCTGTCTTTATCACTTTAACATCCAAAAATGCTAGTGACCCATTCACTTCATTATCACATGTAAATTTAATATTTTGATGTTGCTTGTTCATATATTCAAAAAAACTTATATTATCTTCTACATCTCGAAATATTAAAAATGTATCATCCACATATCTCCTATAAAATATAGGTTTGAATGATAGGGGACACTCATCAAGCCACTGAACCTCTTTATTGCATAAAAATGAACCCGCAAACAATGGACCTAGACTTGACCCCATTGAAACTCCATCAATTTGACTATACAATACTTTGTTAAACAAAAAACAAGATTCTGTAGTTACAAACAAGAACAATTTCTTAACTATATCCTTACTAATATTGAAAAAGTTGTTAGAATCATATTCATCCAAAATAATCTCTAAAGTCTCACTCAGAGGAACGTTTGTGAAAAGTGACTCTACATCATAACTGGCAAGAACAAAATGTTTAGGCAACACAAGATTTGAAATTTCCCTCACAAAACTACTAGAATTGAGTACTGTATATTCATTAGTTGTAAGAGGAGCAACTATGGGTTGAAGAAATTTTGCTAAATTATACCCCGCTGTCTTTATAGATGAAACAATTGGCCTAAGTGGAATTCCTGGTTTATGCACCTTTGGTAACCCATATACTACTCCCGGAGCTGAGCCAGACGCATATAAGAAGTTGAAGCTGTCAATACCTATCCTGTCCTTAATAGATCGTAGAATCCTATTTAATTTATCCTCACCTCTGATAATTACATCAAACAATTCACCTTTTATTAGTTTAAATCTGTTTCGGTCACTCAGAATAGTTTCCATTTTTTGCAAATAATCAACTTTATCCATAATAACAACTCCCTTACCCTTATCCGGTTTGACAATGACAATTGAACTATCCTTACCCAAATCCCTAAGCAAATCCAAGTCCTCTTTCCTAAACACAGATGATTCCACATTTTGATATTCCCGTACTGCCAATCTATAGTTATTATTGCCAAATTCCCTAAGTTTGTTAATTACACCATCACTGTCCATCCCATTTCTCAACAACCCCGTTTTGACACACTCTTGAACTGTATTACACAATTTTTCCACTGAAACAAAATGACTCAACCAATCCTTCTTATAAAAAGGAATACAAAAATCCAGACCCAGCAATAAAACTTTCTTTTCTCTTGATGAAAGTCGTCTGCTCGACTCATTGAAGATACAGCCCTCATTGTATTTAGTTTGCTGAATACCAAGACACTTGAGCTTATTATCATGACGGATCTTTACCTTTTCAGAGATTGCCTTCGAATGTTCAATGATTTTATATAAGAATGTCCAATAATCGAAAAAGGAGACTTGAGACTTAAATAATGACTTATAGTTGGCTAGTTTTTCTAAGGAAAATTTCAATTTCTTTTTCTGTTGTTTAATCTCGCGATCCAAAAGGACAAACTGCCATTCTTTATAGGTATTGCATCTAAGAAACTCTTTACTGTAAACCTTAAACTGAACAAACTTAGGAACGGTTTCATGCTCCTTACAAAATTGCAAAAAAGTTAAATCTAGTTTTAGTTTTTCTACATTCAGGTGTAGTTTTTCACATTCCTGTAGGCCGAGAGCGTCGTTCGTCCATATCTAGTTATGAGTACTTCAGCAGTAGATTTTGGGCACTTAAACCTCCATATCAAAAGGAAAAGAATTGACATGGCGCCAGGCAACATCTTTATTTTTCAAATTTTCGGCTAACCTTAAGCCATCATCAGGAACAACATTCCCTAAAAATAAGTAATATACTATTAGAACAACGCAATTTGTAAAAAATAGGGTAATGATTATCGAATCTATAAAAGGTTAAACTTACTAAATATAAACAATCCTATATTAATGTCTCACTATATATAAAATTAAAATTCATACACTAACCATGTAAAACCAGTGAAGATACCGAAAAGCAAAATAAAGACCATCACAATTGAACCATATCACATATTTTAACCTTTGAATACAAACATTGTTTCCTTAAATTCAAAACAAAGTCACAACACAGGCTAATACCATACAACGGATCAAGAAACGATCTCCCAATTTATCTAACACCATTGATTTATCAGTAAGGAAACTATATAATAATATTTCGATAACTAGCAATTAACTTACATAACCCCTGACCAAAAATCCAAACACAAATAATACTCTTAGTCAAAAACATGAAAACACTAATAAACTAAGCCTAAAACAATCTTATATATCATAGCAATACGAGACTGAAATTCAACCCAATCTAGAGATTTAACACAAAAAACACATCACTCCCAATGACAAAAGCAAAAATATTTATGTTTAAACCCATCATTATACTTTACTTACCCAGAAAAGAGTTCTCATCAGCACCAGGAACAAGAGAGAACTGAGGAACCTGAACCGAGAAGCGGCTAAAATAAACTCCCATGAAACAATTTCCCAAACAAATGAACCACTAACCATGTTGAACAAACCCTTGAAATTTGACCAAACATATATCTATGAACCACTATTTGCAAGAATGATTTCAGGATTCAGTTTACTAATTAACAACTTCTCACCAATCAATGCATCAGACTGGCTACCCAACCTAGAGACTATCTCAAAATCACCCACACTAAAGAGATGATCCTCTTCACGCGAATGATTTCGAATAGCCGAAAACGCCATAGCCTGTAAAAACTTTCCCGATCGGTAGCTCCTACCCAGGTGTTCAAATATCCTAATTTTGAAGGAACGACTAGTGCATCCCAAATACCTAGCCTCACAGCTAGGACAAGTAAATTTGTATACAATATTTGAACACAGAAAGTCAGGCACGCGATCTTTGAAGCTAAAAAATGACCCAATTCTAAACTTATTGGTGAAAACAAATCTAAAGCTCACAGCAGGAAAACTATTTTTCAGAACATTTAGTGCAATTTTACGAAATTCATTGCTGATAGATCCATAGTAAGGCATTTTAACATAAATTATCTTCTTTTTTACATCAAAATTTGATTGAACACCCTGAGCTTGTTTTACATACAAAAAATGTCTAAGTATACCATTGAATATATCTTCCTTATAGTTATTAAGCATAAAATATTTCCTTAATTTTTCAATTTCAACATGTAGCGAAACATAGCTGGAGCAAACAGCATAGGCTCTTTCTAATAGTGTCTTTATTGAATTAATCTTAAAAATCTTAGGGCAGTAGCTAAGCCAGTTTAAACCTAATCCTGTATGAGTGGGCTTTCTATAAACCTCAGTAGCTAATCCCTGATCTGTCTTTATCACTTTAACATCCAAAAATGCTAGTGACCCATTCACTTCATTATCACATGTAAATTTAATATTTTGATGTTGCTTGTTCATATATTCAAAAAAACTTATATTATCTTCTACATCTCGAAATATTAAAAATGTATCATCCACATATCTCCTATAAAATATAGGTTTGAATGATAGGGGACACTCATCAAGCCACTGAACCTCTTTATTGCATAAAAATGAACCCGCAATCAATGGACCTAGACTTGACCCCATTGAAACTCCATCAATTTGACTATACAATACTTTGTTAAACAAAAAACAAGATTCTGTAGTTACAAACAAGAACAATTTCTTAACTATATCCTTACTAATATTGAAAAAGTTGTTAGAATCATATTCATCCAAAATAATCTCTAAAGTCTCACTCAGAGGAACGTTTGTGAAAAGTGACTCTACATCATAACTGGCAAGAACAAAATGTTTAGGCAACACAAGATTTGAAATTTCCCTCACAAAACTACTAGAATTGAGTACTGTATATTCATTAGTTGTAAGAGGAGCAACTATGGGTTGAAGAAATTTTGCTAAATTATACCCCGCTGTCTTTATAGATGAAACAATTGGCCTAAGTGGAATTCCTGGTTTATGCACCTTTGGTAACCCATATACTACTCCCGGAGCTGAGCCAGACGCATATAAGAAGTTGAAGCTGTCAATACCTATCCTGTCCTTAATAGATCGTAGAATCCTATTTAATTTATCCTCACCTCTGATAATTACATCAAACAATTCACCTTTTATTAGTTTAAATCTGTTTCGGTCACTCAGAATAGTTTCCATTTTTTGCAAATAATCAACTTTATCCATAATAACAACTCCCTTACCCTTATCCGGTTTGACAATGACAATTGAACTATCCTTACCCAAATCCCTAAGCAAATCCAAGTCCTCTTTCCTAAACACAGATGATTCCACATTTTGATATTCCCGTACTGCCAATCTATAGTTATTATTGCCAAATTCCCTAAGTTTGTTAATTACACCATCACTGTCCATCCCATTTCTCAACAACCCCGTTTTGACACACTCTTGAACTGTATTACACAATTTTTCCACTGAAACAAAATGACTCAACCAATCCTTCTTATAAAAAGGAATACAAAAATCCAGACCCAGCAAAAGTTGACACTGAAAAAACAAAATAAGAAAGCCAGGTTATCTTCAGGTAATACATTCAGAAATAATTCTATTGTACATGCAAATAAAAGAAAGTAATGTATATATATATATATATATATATATATATATATATATATATACACACAAGGTGTCAAACAAAATATAAAGATTGGTAAATGGTAATGGAAATGTATGTGTGGATATATTTATATATATTATATATATATATATATATATATATATATATTATATATATATATATATATATATATATATATATATGGTGTCAAACCATAGAAATATGTGCAAATTTCCAAGCCACCCAAAGAGGTACTGCACTGGACTCGTTATTTTTTTAGAGTGGTTTCCCCAGGAGGCCTATATCCACTGTAGTGCAAAATGTAGTAGAAATTGATTTTTTTTTTTTTTTTTTTTTTTTTTTTTATGATGGGTGAATGAAGGTGGGTGAATTTGCACTGTAGTGCAAATTGTAGTTTTATTTTTATATATATATATTTTTTTTTTTTTTTTTTTTTTTATGATGATGGTGATGATGATGAGTGAATGAAGGTGGGCCCCGAACCTTGGAAGTGATGATTGAATGAATGAATGAATGATTGAATGACTGAATGAAAGGGTGATGAAGGTGAATTATTGATGATGATGATGATGATGATGATGGGTGAATGAAGGTGGGTGAATGAAGGTGGGCCCCGAACCTCGGAAGTGATGATTGAATGAATGAATGAATGATTGAATGATTGAATGACTGAATGAAAGGGTGATGAAGGTGAATTATTGATGATGATGATGATGATGGGTGAATGAAGGTGGGTGAATGAAGGTGGGCCCCGAACCTCTGAAGTGATGATTGAATGAATGATTGAATTATTGAATGATTGAATGACTGAATGAAAGGGTGATGAAGGTGAATTATTGATGATGATGATGATGGGTGAATGAAGGTGGGTGAATGAAGGTGGGCCCCGAACCTCGGAAGTGATGATTGAATGAATGAATGAATTATTGAATGATTGAATGACTGAATGAAAGGGTGATGAAGGTGAATGGAAGAATGCATAAAGACTGAATGAATGAATGGGTGATAGTGATTGGAAATGAATAATGAAGGTGAATAGGAGAATGCATAAATGAATGAATGAATCGTGCAAAGATCCTGGCTATAGGACATCTGCATCGAGTTGATGGTACTTGTTAAAGCAACCATTGACATCGATGCAGAGGCTAACGCGGCAAGACCTGCAGCGAAAGCTCGTGTCCTTGCGAATTTGGCTCCTGTAACACACACGGCACCGCTTTCGCTTTCCGCCTGGGATAGTCTCGAAAACGTGTTCCAAGTTCCTGTTGTACCGGTCATGGTCCAGTACAACAGGACGTGGCCTGGAACCCCGTCCTCTAAGAGGACCTATCCGACGGCCTCTTGGTGCCTGAGCCCTAGCTTGAACGTCCATTACTAGTGGAACCCAGGCGGCATCCATGAGGGGTGCTGCCCGAGCGCCACCAGCAGCAGCAGCTGCACCCGGTACTACTGGTGCGGGGGGGTCAAGTGGTAGGTCATCCACTTCCTCCTCATCATCAGTAGCATCGTCCGAGTCCGATACTGGTGCCGCCTGGGGTGCATTCTCAGCGAGTGCTCCCCCGACGGCAACAGCAGCAGCAGCAGCATCTGGACCTGGTGAGGGGGGGGGGTCATGAAAGAGTGCTCCCCCAACGCCTCCACCAGCAGCAGGAGCACCAGGAGGAGTGCCAGGATCATCAGCAGGAGCGGCTGGGGAGTCTGGATTGTCGTCCGGTGGGGGCGACCCAGCTGAGCTTCCGGAGGATTGCCGCCGACGCCGCCTGTCTCGCCTGAGACGGGTGCATGGCTCGTACTGACCTTCTGGCAAATCCTGTGCACGCCGGATGCGTCTCCCCGACAAAGGCCACTCTGCAGGGTTGAAGTGCAACAAGGAACGGACTACGCTTTCCTGGAACGCCAGCATAGTCATCTTCCTGCGGGGGTTGCACTTCTTGAAGAGTACGAAGGCATTGAAGAGGGCCATTTGGATGAAGTAGAATACGATCTTCTTCGTCCATTTGACCGTTCTTCGCTGGATGGGGTAGTACTGGATCATCTGATCAAAATGATCCACCCCACCCATGTGGCGGTTGTAGTCGTCAACACAAACGGGCTTCATGATGTTCTTACGAGTCCGCTGCCACCTGCCTTGTACCTTCTTCTTGACAAATGACTGCTTTGGAATGGTGCTCTGGTCGTGGAAGGTGGACACTATGTTGACAATCCGTTTGTCTTTCCAAAGCATCACTAGGGTTGTGCCGTTGTTCATCGCCTCAATTGCATCGTCTTCCAGTGTCGATGCATGGGCAATGTCGCGCAACCGCTTCGGAGCCCCTCGTGCAAGCCTCAGGGTGTCACACACATAGATCTGGTGGTGTGTGTGAGCATGTGGTGGCACAGGTCAACTGAGTTGTAAAAGTTGTCCATGAACAACTTGTAACCCATGCCTTGCAGGGACTCCGTTAAACCCTCAACCGTTTTTCTGGAGAGTTTGACCAATACCAGTGTAGACTTCAAAGTCATACACGAAACCAGTCGTGGACTCTGCCAGGATGTACAGCTTGATAGCGTACTTCTTCGGCTTCATCGGGTTGTAGCACTTGAATGAAAGGCGACCCTTCCACCCAAGGCAGCCTTCGTCGATGGACACCTTCCTCTCCGGGACGTAGGCAAGCTTGAAGCCAGCAAGCAGGTAGCGCATCACCGTGCGGATCTTCACTAGCCTGTCTTTGGTCTGCTTGATGACTGCCTTGCTGTTGAACGTGTGAAAATTGCTCAGCAAGGCTTGGAACTTGGTGACCTGCATGGTCGTGCGAAACGTTGGATAATTATGGACTCCATCATTTAGCCAGTAGTGACGCACAGTGGGGAGTTTGTTGACACCCATGAGGAAGTACAGACCAAGGAATTTGGCCATGTCCTCCTCACTGAACGATGTCCACAGAGAACCAACGAATAAGGCATACGCGTTGGTCTCATTCACCAGGAACCTGAGCAGTTCTCTTGTAAAAAAGAGCTGGAAGAACTGCAGTGGTGTCACTGGTGCTGGAACCCGCAAGCCAGGGGTTCCAGTGAAAGGATCAACGTTGGGTGTGAACGGGTCTGACGTCCACTCGTGATCCTCAGCATACACGGTGGGGGGGGCGTGGAGGTGCACGTGCTGGGAGAGAGCACCACGTCGTCCGCCTGGACGACGTATGTAACCTCTGCGGCCCCTGGGCCTACCACCTCGGCCCTTCACGGGCCCAGATTTTCGGCGGGGAGGGGGAGGGGGGTCGTCTTCTGCGGAAGACGAAGGGGGTGGGGGTGATGGTGGATGTGATGAGGGTGATGGAGAAGGTGGTGTGGTGGAGTCAGGGCGTGTGGGTGATGGTGGATGTGATGAGGGTGATGGAGAAGGTGCTGTGGGTGGATGAAGTGGGGCAGGAGGAAGCCTCTGTGGAAGCTCCTCATCGATTGCCGCAGCAATCTCATCGTGCATGATTTGGCGATGTTCAGGCGGAACAAACGCCATGTAGCGCGCCTCGCTGCCCCCGCTGTTCCCCAAGGAGATCAGCGAGGGGGAGGCTACGCTGGGAGACAGGACATGTGATGGTGGGGTGTTCAGACTACCCACCGGCAGGAGTGGAGCCAGGATGCGGGGGCTGTCTGAAATGTTGCTGGCCGGTGATTCTACGTGAGGTAACAAGGGACCGCCATGCAGGTTGTGTCGTGAAACAGGAGAAGAAAAAGAATAGAATGTGTGGAAGTTCGGGAATGGTGTGACGACATGAGAGGATGTTGATGGTTGTGGTGAGAGTACATGAGTGGATGTTGATGGTAGGATGGGTGCTGGTAGGACGGGTGGGGATGGATGAGGTGGGGTGATGTGGAGTGATGTACGGGCTAGGTGGACGGCTGGTGATGAGAGGTGGCGAGGTAGGACGACGGGTGATGATGAGCAGTGGCGAGATGGGGTGGTGTGGAGTGATGTACGGGCTAGGGGGATGGGTGATGATGAACAGTGGCGAGATTGGGTGGTGTGGAGTGATGTACGGGCTAGGGGGATGGGTGGTGATGAGAAGTGGCGAGGTAGTGCGACGGGTGATGATGAGCAGTGGCGATGAAGGGGGACGGGTGATGAGGAGACGTGGTGAGGTTGGGCGACGACTGGAGGTGGAGGTTGTGGAGTTGGTGGAGTTTGTAGAGGTGGAGTTTGTGGAGTTGGTGGAGGAGGTGGAGGTGCTGATGTGATGATCCTCCTCCTCTTCCCCCTGGGCGGTGGAGAATTGGTCAAACCATCTTCATCTCCATCCGTCTCACCCGCCTCATCTGTCCACTCCTCTTCCTCGCATCCCATGTCGTCCTCGCTCTCGCTCTCGCTACTGCTCATATCAAGGATGGTGTTGAGGACGGAGGCCAGCTGGTCCTCCGGGATGGGGCGTTTTTTATCCATGGCAAGCTAGATGTGTAACGGATCTGTAATGGGAGGGGGGGGGGGGTATAAAAACAAATGCACAACAGAACCAAGAAAAACCAAAAACAAAAATATATATATATAAGTATATCAATCTACAATTAGAAAACAATATGGGGCGTTTTCTATCCATGGCTGGCTAGATGTGTAACGGATCTGTAATGGGAGGGGGGGGAGGGCGGGGTATAAAAACAAATGCACAACAGAACCAAAAAAAAGGAAAAAAATATATACATATATATATAAGTATATCAATCTACAATTAGAAACAAATATTTAATTACAAAAATACCCCTCCACCCAATTTTTTTTTATTTATATTTATGGGGGGAGGGGGGTATAATGGGGGAAGAGGGGGAGGGTGTATAAGGTGGGAGGGAGGGGGCATAACTTAGATAAATACATAAATAAGAATGATATATATATATATATATATATATATATATATATATATATATATATATATATCAATCTACAATTAGAAAAATAAAATAAAATACAAATAAAAAATAACCTCCCCCACCCAAAAAAAAAAAAAAAAAATATATATATATATATATATGGGGGGAGGGGGAGGGGGGGGAGGGGGGGAGGTATAATGGGGGGGGAGGGGGGTATAATGGGGAGGGGGAGGGGAAGGGGGAATAATGGGGGGAGGGGGGAGGGAGGGGGAGGGGGTATAACATAGATAAATACTAAAGATTATATGGGGAGTGGGGGTATATGGGGGAGGGGGCATAACATAGATAAATACATAAATACGAATTATATATATATATATAGAGGGGGGTATAATGGGGGAAGAGGGGGAGGGTGTATAATGGGGGAGGGAGGGGGCATAACTTAGATAAATACATAAATACGAATGATATATATATATATATATATATATATATATATATATATATATATATACATATATATATTATATCAATCTACAATTAGAAAAATAAAATAAAAATAAAAAAATAACCCTCCCCCACCCAAAAAAAAAAAAAAAAAAAAAAAAATATATATATATATATATATATATATATATGGGGGGAGGGGGAGGGGGAGGGGGGGAGGGGGGGAGGGAGGTGAGGGGGGGGGGGGAGGGAGGGGTATAATGGGGGAGGGGGAAGGGGGGTATAATGGGGGGGGGGGGGGAGGGGGGTATACATAATGGGGGAGGGGGTATAATGGGGGGTATAATGGGGAGGGGGAGGGGGAGCGGGGTATAATGGGGGGGGGAGGGGGGCATAACATAGATAAATACATAAATACGAATGATATATATATTTATATATATATATATATATATATATATATATATATATTATATCAATCTACAATTAGAAAAATAAAATAAATTAAAAATACAAAAATAACCCTGCCCCACCCAAAAAAAAAATAAAAAAAAAATTATATATATATATATATATATGGGGGGAGGGGGAGGGGGAGGGGGAGGGAGGTGAGGGGGGGAGGGGAGGGAGGTATAATGGGGGAGGGAGGGGGTATAATGGGGGGGAGGGAGGGAGGGGGAGGGGGCATAACTGATAAATACATAAACACGAATTATATTATATATATATAGATTATATGGGGGAAGGGGGGAGGGGAGGAGGGGAGGGAGGTAGGGGGTATAATGGGGGGGAGGGGGGAATAATGGGGGGGAGGGAGGGGGGGGGGTATATGGGGGGGGAGGGGGGGAGGGGCCATAACATAGATAAATACATAAAGATTATATGGGGGGAGTGGGGAGGGGGAGGGGGCATAACATAGATAAATATATAAAGATTATATGGGGGGAATGGGGTATATGGGGGAGGGGGAGGGGGCATAACAGATAAATACATAAATACGAATGATATTATATATATATATATATATATATATATCAATCTACAATTAGAAAAATAAAATAAAATAAAAATAAAAAATAAACCTCCCACCCAAAAAAAAAAAGAAAAAAAAAATATATATATATATATATATATATGTGGGGGGAGGGGGAGGGAGGGGAGGAGTATAATAATAATCTATAATAAATAGATACTAGCCTAGTAATATTTATATGGGGGCAGGGGGAACGGGGGGGAGGGGGGTGAGGGAGGGGAGGAGTATAATAATATATAATAATAATATATAATAAAATATAATATATAATATAAGGGGGGTATAATGGGGGAGGGATGTATAATGGGGAGGGAGGGGGAGGGGGTTATAATGGGGGAGGGAGGGGGAGGGGGGTGTAATGGGGGGAGGGAGTGGGAGGGGGATATAATGGGGGAGGGAGTGGGAGGGGGATATAATGGGGGAGGGAGGGGGAGGGGGGAGGGAGGGGGAGGGGGATATAATGGGGGAGGGGGGGAGGGGGATATAATGGGGGTAGGGGGTATAATAATAAAAAACATAGTATATACAAGAGATCAAGTGACTGGCTAGGGAAGGGTCACTCAGGTCAACTCAGGTCCAGGTACCCTATTGGGAGGTGTGAAGCCAAGGGAGTGGTATTCGAAGGTGTGAAAACCACCACAACTACCATCATCACCACCACCACCACCACAACTACCATCACCACCACCACAACTACCATCACCACCACCACAACTACCATCACCACCACCACAACTACCACACCTAACACCACCACCACAACTAACACCACTGTGTTGACAGAAATGTGGAGGCATATATATACAGTAGGCTATATATATATATATATATAATTATACATACATAATAGGGGGAAGGCGGGGGGAGGTGGGCTATAGGGAAAAAAAAAAAAAAAAAAAATATATATATATATAGGCTCCCCACCCAAAAAAAATATATATATATATATATATATATATATGCTGGGCCTACCCCTAATAAAAAAGAAAAAAAAAAAAAAAAAAAAAAGAAAAAAAAAAAATATATAATTATATATATATATATATATTATAGAATAAGAGTTTGTGGTGGGGGACATTTATGTTGGGTATAATAATAAATAATAATAATAATAATAATAATAATAAATAAATAATAAAAAATAATAAATAATAATAATAATAATAATAAATTATAATATAATAAAGCAAAAATATAAATTAAATACCAATATAAATACTTTTTTATGGGTGATCCCATACACAGGAATAACAGGTATAATAATAAATAATAATAATACAAATAATAAAATAGGCCTAAACACAAAAATAATAAAATGGTGGTGGTGGTGGAGATGGTGGTGGAGATGGTGGTGGTGTTGACACAAATAGGGTTGAGTTCATTTTCTGACCTGACCCACGGTCAGAAAAGGGACCCTACCCTATTGGTGTCAACACCACCACCATCTCCACCACCACCACCACCCCGACCATCATCACCACCACCACCATCATCACCACCACCACCATCATCACCACCGCCACCATCATCACCACCACCACCATCATCACCACACCCACCACCACCACCACCACCAACACCACGACCACCACCACCACCACCACCACCACCACGACCATCACCACCACGACCACCACCACCACCACCATCATGACCATCACCACCACCACCACCACCACCATCACGTCCACCGCCACCACCACCAAAAATGTTGACTGTACTTACTCACACTACTGAGATTCCCTCGTGGTCACCAAGCCGTATATGTAGAGTGCTTTTGCCAATAAAAAACTTACCTCCCAAGCACTTTCCACCAATAAATTATCGAGCAAAAATGCAAGCACTTTCCACCACTAAATTTTCGAGCAAAAATGCACAGGGCTGAGGGAGCATGGCGACATATGCTCGACCAGTAATGAAAGTTTTTTCCACTAAGAAACACTAATACAAGGTAAGATACACTACTTGAACGGATAAATAGCAATATAAATGACTGATATTTATATGAAAGTGTTCCACAAACAAGCAAAACGTTTGGCAAAAAGCATGGCCCCTCGTGGGCTCCTCCACCTTGGTCACGTAACACCAGAGAATGCTCGACCAGTAATGAAACTTTTTTCACTATGAAACACTATTACAAGGTAAGATACACTACTTGAACAGATAAATAGCAATATAATTGACTGATATTTATATGAAAGTGATCCACAAACAAGCTAAACGTATAGGCAAAAAGCATGGCCCCTCGTGGGCCACCTTGGTCACGTAGCCTACACCAGAGAATGCTCAACCAGTAATAAAAGTGTTTTCACTACGAAATACTTATACAAGTAAGATACACTACTTCATGTGATAAATAGCAATATAATTGACTCGATACGGTATGAAAGTGATCCACAAACAAGCGAAACCATGGCCCCCTCGTGGAGCCCACCTTGGTCACGTACACCAGACTAGCAAAACACATCACTAACATGGTTATTTTACCCTAAATAAGAATAACACAATAATCCATCGATAACCCAATGATATAGCACTTCGGTTGGGTTATATTAGGGCGGTACTACCAGCCAGGCTGGGCAAAATGGAGGCCCCTTGGTTTAAAGGGCCGCGCACACCCACCTACTAGGCTGGCTGAAGGGAAGAGACTGGCTCTCTCTACCACCGCGGGGCCCTCACAGGGACGCTAGGGGGTTGCTAGATGTGTCCACATGTACATCTAACTTATCGGACTTACCAGCCAAAAGACCGGCTCAATTGCGTCATAAACTTATTTTCTAGCAATATAATAAGTCCATATGACGCGATCGCGTCATATGAGTTATTGGTTCACTCTGCCATATGACGCGATCGCGTCATATATGTCTGGGAGAGTTAAAACATTCAATGTAACTTTAAATAGTTTACTGATTAAATATAATTGAAGTGTATCAGAGTATAAAGGATAACCGTCCCAACAACTGAGGGAAAGCAAGTGACAACAGAAATAACTTTAATAATTTACGTTCTTTTGGCCTTCAGCTGTTTTGCTACACTTACATATTAACTGTTCTGTCTTTTATTTAGTTAACCACTTCTAAATCAAGATACGTAACAGATTAACTGGCGACCTTGCCAGGATTCGTTTTGTATAAGTTTCACTAAGTTTCTATCATATCATAATCATGCCTGAAATTATTAATAAGGAAAATGTTAAGAATTTCTTAGAATCGTCACCCGTTGCCGATGACATCGATCACTTGTCCAAGGCAGAGTTAATAGTACTAGCCTCGTATCTTGAGCTAACTGTCTTGGACATGTCAAAACCTGAAATAGCACAGATCATAAAGTCAGAATTATTTGGGATTCACGAGGGCGGTGAGCCAAATGGAGCTGCTGGTGGAGGACTCGGTAATGGGATACAGATGCAGTTTGGTGATCATTTGCCAGAGGGATTTACCCCTGAGCAATATCTTGATTTAGCTAGGTTAAATGCTGCCCAGGCAGATGCTCAGCTGCAAGCTCAAACTCAATTACAGGCACAACAAGCCCAGGCACAACAAGCCCAAACTCAGCTAGAGCTAGATCATCAATATCGCATGGCCCAATTAACTGCTCAAACCGAGGCCAAAAACCATGTGCTTGCTCCTCCTCCGGGATTAACCATGACTAGTGTAATTCCCCCGTTCACCGAAGACAATGTTCAGAATTTGTTTGTGTTGTTCGAGGAGGTTGCTACAGGTATGGGGTGGACAAGGGATCGGTGGCCATTTATGTTGCAAACGGTGTTGACAGGACAAGGTCGGGAAAGTTACATATCAGTAGAGTCTGAGGTTCGGCAAGACTATGACCGTCTCAAAGCAGCCAACTACTGCCTGAAGCATATAGACAGACTTTCAGAAAGACTCATACAAAATTTGAGGAAACTCATACGGTGTTTGCCAGGACCATGAACAAAGCTTTAAATAATTGGCTAACAAGTAAGAATGTCACTGAGTTTAATGGTCTGAAAGAGTTAATCTTGCTTGAGAACTTCCTATGGAAGGTAGAATCATCAGTAGCCTATCAATTGAGAGGGAAAAAGGTAGAAACTCTTACCGAAGCTGCAGACATGGCTGATACTTATGTACTAAACAACAAATTTCGTGGGAAAAAGCCCTATGATAATAAGTTCTCCAATCACAAATCTGATAAATCTAGTCACTCGCAAAAGCCTGTAACGTCTCCCCACGTAAGCTAAACTAAAAATGCTCCCCCAACTAAGAATGTGACTCCTGGTAATGGTAACAGAGGTGGGGCCCAAACCAATAATAATGCTTACAAGGGGAATGTATCCCCGAAAGTGTGTACCTATTGTGTCAAGAGAGGCCACTTAGCTTATCAGTGTTGGGCTAAGGAGAGAGCCGAGAGATCGGGGCCGACAGTAGCCGCAGTAACTGCCTCCCCAAATAACCAAAACCACCCAAATATGCCTTTGATGCAGGACTCCCGACAGAAGGAGTACCTAGCTACTAACTTAAATCAGACAGGAAATGGTGTAGTAGCGCGTGTGGTACAACTCGCAAGGGTTAAGCCTGTCTTAGTGTCTCCAAGAGTTCTGGATAACTACCGTCCCTTTATTTCATCTGGATGTGTGAAAATAAATGGTTGTGTACATGAGGTAAAAATCTTAAGAGATACTGGTTCTACTAGCACCCTCATGGTGAATCCTTATTCTGAATGCCCAACTGGCGAATCAGTAATAATGAGAGGTGCTGGAGGTCAGTTTTCTGCTAACTTGGTGAATGGTGAGATTGAGTGTGATTTGCTGAAGGGTGAAGCCTGTATAGCTTTGTGTAGGCCTCAGGACATCCCTGTGCCTGGGTTAACACTCCTTTTGGGGAATGATGTGGCTGGTGAGAGGGTCCGACCAGACCCCAGTTTGTCACTTTCCCCTGTTGACGAGCCACTAAACGGTGAGCTCGGTAAGGAGATGCCAAAGGTTTTCCCAGTGTGTGCTGTCACTCGATCTATGGCCCAAGTAGCAGTTCCCTCAGATATAATTGTACCACCTGTGAAGGTAGATAGAAGGGATGTAAGAGTAGTGAATGATGCTCTAACTGTGCCTGAAGCGGAGACTGAAGTAGATCTGTCTGACACCTTTATGGCTAACCTTGAGCCGAATGATCATGAAACTCCTCCTAATTGTCCTTGTGGCCTGGTAGAGTTGCAGCGAGATGACATGGAGTGTAAGGAGTTAGCTGCCAGTGCCGTGAGTGAAGAGGAGAGTGAAAAGGAGAAGGGTGAATGCTTCTATATGAAGAAAGGAGTTTTGTGGCGTAGGTGGAGACCGCCACATAGACCTATTGATGACGGGGCATGGGACATACATCAGGTAGTTGTTCCTAAACCTTGCCGTAGAGATATACTAGAAATGGCCCATAGTATACCCTTAGCAGGGCACCTAGGTGTGAGGAAAACCTTAGATCGCATTAGAGCCCACTTTCACTGGCCAGGAATGCGTGCAGATGTAGTGGAGTTCTGTAGAGTGTTTCACACCTGCCAGATGACAGGTAAACCTAATCAAAAGGTGCCTGCACACCCTCTGGTGCCCTTACCAGTGTTCGAGAACCCTTTCACTCGGGTGGTAGTGGATATCGTTGGCCCATTGCCAAAGACATCCCAGGGACATATATATTTGTTAACTATAATGGACATGGCAACTCGATACCCAGAAGCTATACCTTTAAGAAATACTTCAGCTCAAACAGTTATTAAGGAACTGCTCAAATTCTTCACCAGAATGGGTTTCCCCCATGAGGTGCAGAGTTTGTTTTGTTTGTTTTGTAGATGTTTAGGTGACAATCACCACGGTCGATCTGGGGATCCGCCGCTGATGAGCTCGTCCTGGAATCTTTACGACTCTGAATCTTACGATTCTATACAGGACTGAACATGACATTTTTATCGGCAATAGCTCAGAGAAGAGTGTTGAGAGGGGAGAAGGGGTGTTGGAGAGAGGAAGGTGATGGAGTGGCTTTGTTATGTGTGTTTTGTCTGTATACGTCGTCAGGATGTCCCCTGACTGGGTGCAAGCATGTGAAACATGCTAGGACGTACTACCGCACCCACTAAATGTCCGCCGTGGCAGGGATTCGATCCCGGGTCTTTCAGATTCACACGCGAGCGTGCTCACCACTGGACCACCACGGCTCTGATCAAGGTACTAATTTAACTTCCAATGTATTTCAGCAATCCCTGAAGGAATTGGGTATCGACCATGTGAAGTCCAGCTCCTACCACCCAGAGAGTCAAGGGGTCCTCGAACGTTACCATCAAACCCTAAAGTCTATGTTAAGAAAATATTGTGAGGAAACTGGAGGTGATTGGGACAAGGGGGTACCTTTTCTGTTGTTTGCCACCCGTGAGGTTCCAACTGAATATGTGGGTTTTTCATCTAATGAACTAGTTTTCGGTCATCAGATACGTGGACCTTTGCAGCTATTACAGGACAGCCTAGTTGGTCAGGAAGGAAACCAAAATCTCCTCAGGTACGTGTCAGAGTTCAAAACCCGGCTGAGATTTTCGTGCGAGTTTGCAGCACAAAATCTAAGAGTAGCTAAAGATACCATGAAAGTTTGGTACGATAAAAGAGCCCGTGTGAGAGAGTTTCAGCCCAGTGATGAGGTCTTGGTTCTCATTCCCCTTTTCGGCCAACCTTTATCAGCAAAATTTAGAGGACCATATAAAGTACTAAAAAGGGTGAGTGTTACTGACTACTTAGTGGCTACCCCAGACAGGAGGAAGCCTAAGCAAGTATTTCACATAAATATGTTAAAACCCTATCATAGGTCCCCTGATTCCTCTCCTCCAGATTCTCCTACTATGGCAGTAATAAGGACCTGTGGACATCCTGGTGCGGGTGATGTTTGTAGTCCTTACCCACAGATCCCGCAGCAGACTGTCCCAGATCCTGAAGGTATCGATTTTGACTTGTCTTGTGGTCTATCCAACTTTAAATATAATTCAGTTGCCTGGGGGGAAATACCAACTAAATTATGTCATCTTCCCTCAGAGAAAGCTAAAGAACTAATCCATGTATTATCACAGTCTCCCAGTGTGTTCCGTGATACTCCAGGGCTCACCTCGTTGGCCGTCCATGACATAGATGTCGGGGATGCAGCACCCATCAAATTATCTCCATACCGTGTCTCACCACAGCGCAGGAGTATTCTGCAAGTTGAATTAGATTTCATGTTGTCCAATGCCATAATTACTAGAGCCTTAAGCCAGTGGAGTACTCCGGTCACACTTGTGCCTAAGCCAGATGGGAGTTATAGATTTTGTATGGACTACAGACAAGTCGATGCCGTAACAAAGAATGATACTTATCCACTGCCACGGATTGATGATTGTATTGACCAGATTGGCACTGCCAGTTTTATAAGTAAAATTGACCTTATGAAAGGATATTGGCAGGTACCTCTTACACCCAGAGCAAGGGAGATTTCATGTTTTGTGGTAAACAATCAAGCCTTCTGCTGTGAAGTAATGCCTTATGGCCTGAAAAACGCTCCAGCTACCTTTCAGCGCCTCATGAATCAGGTGACTGAAGGGGTACCTGGGTGTGTGGTGTACATTGACGATATCCTTCTTTTTTCCCATACATGGGAAGAACATCTCAAACAAATCAGACTGCTTTTTGCTAACCTTGCTGAAGCAAATCTTGTAGTGAACTTAAAAAAGTGCACTTTCATTAAGAGTACTGTCTAATATCTTGGGTATATAGTAGAACAAGGGTCAGGTTGCACCTCCTCATGCTGAAGTAGAGTCAATTTCTAATTTCCCAACACCTACCAATAAGAAAGAAATCCAAAGATACTTAGGGATGATTGGATACTACATTTTGGTAAAGTCTTTGAAATTATATTAAATAATCACATAATTAAGCATCTTGAGAATAATAAATTAATCAGTGATAGGCAATATGGTTTTAGACGATGTCGATCAACTGCAGACATTCTTTGCCTTCTTACGCATCAAATCAACCAAGCTACAGACCAACATAGTGAAACACATACAATAGCACTGGATATATCAAAGGCATTTGATAGAGTCTGGCATCAATCCTTATTGTCGAAGATGTCACACTATGGCCTTGCATCATTAGTTCCACTAATTTCTTCTTATCTTCATAACAGAAAAAATATGTGTAATGGTAGATGGCCTTTATTCTCAATTTAACTCAATAAATGCTGGTGTTCCCCAGGGATCAGTTTTGGCCCCAACTCTGTTCCTCATTCATATGAATGATCTCATATCTACCACTCATAATCCAATGCATTCCTACGCAGATGACTCAACACTCCACAGTTCCTTCACATTTACCAATTCTTTCACCCAACCCGATCTTATAAATTCAAAAATAAGCACTGCAATTTCGCTGAACCAGGACCTTTCTAGAATTGAAGAATGGGGACAAAAGAATCTAGTTTCCTTTAATGCACAGAAAACCAAGTACATTCAATTTGCTAACCGACAGAATCTCACTGACTCCCATATATTTTTTAATGATGTAAATATTCCCACTTCCCCTAGTATTGACATTCTCGGTGTAACATTAACTACTAACTTGAGCTGGACACATTATGTTAGAAGCATTGCTAAGAATGCCTCTAAAAAACTGGGACTCCTGTACAGAGTTCGAGAATTCTTCACTGACGAGCACTTGGCCGTAATATATAAAAGTCATGTGCGTTCTCAGATGGATTACTGTTCACCTCTGTGGAGTGGAAGTGGAGTGGTGGCATTGAGGCAGTTGGACAAAATTCAAAATAAAGCTATTAGATTAATCAATAACCCTGCAATCACACAGGACCTTCCTACATTATCCATACGAAGAAACATTGCATCCCTTGCATTATTCTACAGATATTTGCACAGCAATTGTTCCGAGGAACTTGCTTCAATTGTGCCGCCTCTCCACATCTTTCCCTGTAGAACTAGGGCAGCTGAGAGCCCCCATGAATTTACACTTTCTCCTCCACAATGCAGAACTTCTGCTTATCAAAATTCATTTATCCCTAGAACTACTACTCTTTGGAATTCACTTCCCTCGAATTGCTTTCCACAAACTTACAATCTACAAATGTTTAAATCCAGTTGTTACAAACATTTTATGAATTGAGGATGCCTTTAGGCACATGGACCTTTTTGTTTTATCTGTGTTTTTCCTTCCTCCGTTCATTGTCTCTTAAACAAAAAAAAACATTAGGTTTATTTTAAAAATTTCAAGGTTAACAGCACCTTTAACAGATCTTCTCCGAAAGGGTGTGAAGTTTGAGTGGTCCTCCGATTGTGAGGAGGCTTTCAGTGCTACTAAATACATTATCTCTAAATATCCTGTTATCCGTGCCCCTGATTCACCAGATCTTTCTCCCTAGCTGTTGATGCAAGTAATACTGGGGTCGGAGCAGTATTACTCCAGGAGTATGACTGTAATGTACTGCATCCTGTTTGCTATTTTATTAAAAAGTTAAATTCTGCTCAACGAAATTACTCTGTCATAGAAAAGGAGCTGTTAGCATTGATTTTGTCCCTCCAATACTTTGGTGTTTATGTTCAATCTGCCCCTGGTTCCATTACTGTATATACTGACCATCACCCATTAAAGGTTTTGCACAAGTTCCAAAACAAGAATCAGAGACTGACACGGTGGAGTTTGTTGCTCCAGGAGTACGCCTTAGATGTCAAACACATCAAGGGGGTCCAGAATGTGTTGGCAGATTGTCTGTCAAGAGTCTGAAAATGTGTCCTATACTTTCCTCCTATTGAACTCTTTTCTATCGGTGGAGGTGTAACATCCGTACCGACTGGATGTCATGTGGCCAGACCAACCTGTTGAACGTGACTTTACAATTACCTCGTGGCAACAATTCGCCTTGCTTACGTGACCAGAGAGAGAGATAGAGAGAGAGAGAGAAACCAGCCAAGTTTGGGGGGAAACAACTGAACGAGGCGGAACCAGCCCCTTCTCCCAACTGCCCCAACCACTCACGGGGCCTAGTTCACCTGCTTCTCGTCCGTGAATGGCTGACACCAGCAGCCTGTTTTATTGGTTTCGGCACCTGTTTTCTGCCTTCTGATTGGATAGCTTGGTCAGAGAAATGATATATAAGCCGGAGATTTGATAGTTAAAAGCAGTACATTTCTAGCTGGGGAATTGAGCAGTGTGGTGGGGAGACGAGACAGACTTCAAAGGCTTGTATATTATTATGTGTTAAGTTGTGTCCCATAGTGACCTCTTACATGTTAGTTAGGGATTATTTGTGACTATTAATTAACCAGAGGTATGTCGAAAACATACACTCATTTGCTTTAAGATTTTGTGATTGGAGAAATCATTTTACTTTACTGTTTAATTTACTTGGAGAAATCATATATGTTTAATTTACTTGGAGAAATCATATACGTTTAATTTACTTGGAGAAATCATATAGGTTGGATTGGAGAATCCTATATGTTTAATTTAATTGGAGATATATATATTTTGAATTACTGTTTAATTTTGGTGATTAGAATTAATGTTTGATTCAGAGATGATTTGTGATTGAATATTCTACTTTACATATTAACGATTAACTAACTTGATGTAAAGCTATTGTCATTCATAATTAAGGATTAAGCCTTGTATAAGTTAAATACTTCCCTGACTATTATTCTTTAATTTGTACTTTAGTGAAATCAGAACGTATGCAAAACGATTCTGAAACTCTATCATAACTTTCATTGCTTATTATTTTGATTAATTGTAAAATACCTTATTTACGTTTATAAATATAATTCCATTTTATATGTGACTTTATAATATTTCCTTACCATTTTTATTTAGTCCAATATCTTTCAGTAATAAGAATAAATAAGATAAAATACTAAAGGAGAATAATAATAATAAACTAAGAATAACGAGATAACATAGAAAGAGTAAAACATTCTTTAGAGGGTTAACCAACTTAAATTAATTATATATAAAATATCTTAATACTTTGCTGATAATCAAGATTAATTGAGATATTCTAGTGTCTTAAAACTTTGCTTACATACCGAACTTTTGTATTCGTAATTAATAGCCTCTTTCTTATTAAAAAATTCAATGTAACTTTAAATAGTTTACTGATTAAATATAATTGAAGTGTATCAGAGTATAAAGGATAACTGTCCCAACAACTGAGGGAAAGCAAGTGACAACAGAACTAACTTTAATAATTTACGTTCTTTTGGCCTTCAGCTGTTTTGCTACACTTACATATTAACTGTTCTGTCTTTATTTATTTAGTTAACCACTTCTAAATCAAGATACGTAACAATATATATATATATATATATATATATATATATATATATATATATACCGGTGTATATATATATATATATATATATATATATATATATATATATATATTCTGACATACGGAGCCCTGTATGTTAATTTAAGAGTTAGAATTAGAGTTGAAGGAGTCACACTACCCAAACGGTGAAGCAAACTAGCGAGCGAACTAGCGAGTGGGAAACCAGCTAGCCTGCATACCAGCAAACAAGCCTTCACACCTGCGTGCGTCATTGGGGACCCTGCAAACTACTTCGATGACCGACGCTATGACGTATGTTCGACGCCAGGAGCTGTGATTGGACCAGGCACCTGCTATGCAACTCGAGGAGCTGTGATTGGAGCAGGCACCACCCCCCCGCCTCCTGATTCGTTCCTACACCATCATTGTTTGGTATATAAGACCCGAGTTGTGGGCATTCAAGTCAGTCTCATTTGGAGTTGGGGAAGGTGAACTTGCAGCTGGAGGAAGACGGGGTGAAGTATTATAATGGGATTGTGACTGTCAGTCAGATTATATAAATGTGTTAAGTGTGTTCGGTGTAAACACTTACGTTATGTTGGTTAGTGAGATATGTGATTGGGAATTAACGTGAACGCTACTATTATGTGTTTAACTATTTGATTGGGAATTAACGTTAACGCTACTATTTATGTACTTAACTATTTGATTGCGAATTGACGTTAACGCTACTATTGTGTGCTTAACTATTTGATTGGGAATTAACGTTAACGCTATTATTATGTACTTAACTATTTTAGTTGCCTAACTTGTGGACTAAAGCAACTCTTTAAGTAATTGGGTTATGATGAAAGTAATACTATTGTTTTAGATTAATACTTACGAGTTCTTTCATTTTCTTTTAATTAAGCTTACATTGCTTAACGGTGCTTAGTACGGTGATGCTATTGTCTCATATTAGTAATATCGCCTTAGACTAACATGGCTGTGTTAATATTACTTATAGTGATTTCCTAAGCTGAAGAAAATTCTTTTAGCTTCAAAATATTAGTTTTGCTTTTCATATTATTTGAGTGAGACCTGAATCGAATCTATGAAACGATCCTGTAACTTAATTTACTCATAATCAAACCTCAATGTTACGTGGTTAAGAAATACATTTAACTAATTATTAAATATATATCTAACTTTTTATGTGACTTTGATATTACTCCTGATGATAATAATAATATAATACTGTTAACGTAAGACAAGAACCAAGAATAATTACATTAAATATAAATAAAAGGACATAATTATAAGAAAACTATCTATTCATTTCAAAAAGGGTAAGAGACAGAAATATTCTTACTTTAATATTTATCTTTCAAGACTTTTTATAGAATTAATAGTCCTTCTTTAGATATAACTTCTTAGGTTCATAACCATAGCCTACTAAGCTTCGGTTAAAAAATAATTCTTTATAAATACTACCTGACTTTAATTAGTTTCAGTATTTTTCATAATTAAAGAGTTTCAGTCAATAAAGGATACTAAGTCCTAAGATCCAAAAGGAAAGGAAGCAACAACAGTAAATTATTTTATTAGATTTTACTTTTGTTTTGCCTTCAGCTGACTGATACCTTAATATATATCTCTGTGCTATCTAGATTCATCAAGTTAACCACTTGCGGATCAAGATACGTAACAGAAGAGTGGCGACCTTGCCAGGATTCGTTTCATACAGTTTCACTCAGTTTCATTACCGTTTCACTACTTAAAAACCAAATATTAATCATGCCTCAACTAATTAATGACGAAGATGCTCGAGTTTTCATAGAATCAGAACCCACAGCCCCTGATATTGACTGTCTGTCAAAATCCGAACTGAAAGTGCTTGCCTCGCATCTCCAATTAACTGTCTCAAACATGTCCAAAGTAGAGGTGGCTCAGACCATAAAAACCCACCTGTTCCCTGTAGAAGGCGGGGAGGGTGACTGAGCAGTTGGTGGGATCCCGAGTAAACCTAGCCAACTTGATCTACAATTGCCACCTGGTTTGACCGGTGATCAAATATTCGAACTAGCAAACTAAAAATAGAACTAGCCAGAATAAATACCGAAGAAGCCAGAAAAAGCAAGAATAAGAAAAGCATTAAAAGCCAGAATAAATGCCGAAGCAAAGACCGACAAGCCAGACTAAAGAAAAGCCAGAGCAACGACCGAACAATATGAATATCAATATCGTACGGCTCAACTAAATGTCAATACAAATGCTCCCGAAATTGCTCCCCCTCTGGGATTGACTATGACTAGTGTCATTCCACCTTTCACTGAGGATAATGTGCAGGATTTCTTTGTTTTGTTTGAGGAAGTTGCTGGAGGTATGAAGTGGACAAGAGATCAATGGCCTTTTATGTTACAAACTGTTTTGACAGGGCAGGCTCGAGCCACGTATTTGTCAGAAGTAGCAGAAGTTAGGCAGGATTATGACAATCTCAAAGAAGCTATCCTAAAAACCTATCAATTGCAGCCTGAGGCTTACAGGCAATCTTTCCGTAAAAACCAGAAGAAAGTAGAAGAAACCCATAAGGTATTTGCCAGGACCATGACTAAAACTTTCAATCATTGGGTCAAGAGTAAGAAAGTCACAAGCTACACCGATCTGAAGGAGTTGGTCCTGTCAGAAAATTTCCTATGGAAAATTGATTCTTCTGTATCCTATCATTTAAAGGGGAAAAAGGTAGATTGTCTTGCTGACGCTGCTGACATGGCTGACACATACGTGCTCAATAACAAATTTCGTGGAAAGAAGCCCTACGATAATTCTAGTTCTAATTTTAAGTATCCCAATCACAAATCTGACAGACCCAGTCACAAGCCTATAACGTCTTCCCCAGCTAGCCAAAATAGAATTGTTCCCCCAACTAAAAATGCGACTCAGGGCAATGGTAACAGAGGTGGGCCCCAAACTAATATTAATGCTCAAAGAGGGAACGTTCCCGTATCCCCTAAAGTATGTACTTTTTGTGGCAAGAGAGGCCACCTAGCTTATCAGTGCTGGGCCAAGGAGAGAACCGAGAGATCGGGGCAGACAGTTGCCGCCGTATCTCAAACTCCATATGTGCCTGTAATGCAGGACTCCCGACAGAAGGAGTACCTAGCACCAAAAGTTCCTTTAATGCAGGACTCTCGACAGGGAGTACCTAGCAGCTAACGTAAACCATCTAGACAGGGGTGTAGTAGCATGTGTGGTGCAACCCACTAGGGTTAAGCCAATAATAATTTCACCATCAGTGCAGGACAGTTACCCGTCCCTTTATTTCATCTGGCAACGTGAGATTAAATGGTTGTATGCATGAGGAGGTAAAAATTCTGAGAGACACAGGTTCTACTAGCACCCTCATGGTGAATCCTTACACTGAGTGCCCACCTGGCGAACCAGTTGTAATGAGAGGTGCTGGAGGCCAGTTTTATGCATACTTGGTAAAAGGCGAAATTGAATGTGAGTTACTACAGGGTGAGGCCACCATAGCTTTGTGTAGGTCCCAAGATATCCCTGTGCCTGGGGTAACACTCCTTTTGGGGAATGATGTAGCAGGTGAGAAGGTCCGACCAGACCCCATTTTGTCACTTTCCCCTGTTGACGAGCCACTAACCGGTGAGCTTGAAAAGGAGATGCCAACAGTTTTCCCTGTGTGTGCTGTCACACGTTCAATGTCTCAAGTAGCAGTTCCCTCAGACAGAAATGTACCGAATGAAAGAGTTGATGAAAGGGATGATGAGAGTGTGAATGACGCTCCAACTGTGCCTGATGATGTGACAGGTGGATTTATCTGACACCTTTATGGCTCATCTTGACCCTAACGATGACCATGAAACCCCTCCAAATTGTCCTAGTGGCCTGGTAGAGCTACAGAGAGATGATAGTGAATGCAAGGAGTTAGCTGCCAGGTCCGTGAGTGAAGAGGAATGTGAGAAGGAGGGTGGTGAATGTTTCTACCTCAAAGGAGGAGTATTGTGGCGAAGATGGAGACCGCCACACAGACCAATCGATGACGGGGCTTGGGACGTCCATCAAGTAGTAGTCCCCAAACCTTGTCGTAAAGATATCATGGAAATGGCACATTGTATACCATTGGCAGGACACCTAGGTGTGAGAAAAACTCTAGACAGAATAAGAGCCCACTTTTACTGGCCAGGAATGCGTGCAGATGTAGTGGAGTTTTGTAGAGTGTGTCACACTTGCCAGATGACAGGAAAACCCAATCAGAAGGTGCCTGTACATCCTCTGGTGCCCTTGCCCGTTTTCGAGAATCATTTTACTCGGGTGGTAGTGGACATTGTAGGCCCATTGCCTAAGACTTCCCAAGGTAACATTTATTTATTAACTATCATGGACATGGCAACTCGCTACCCAGAGGCTATACCCTTAAGGACTACCTCTGCTCCAACTGTCATCAAGGAACTGCTCAAATTCTTCACCAGAATGGGTTTCCCCCATGAGGTGCAAAGTGATCAAGGAACTAATTTTACCTCTAACCTTTGCCAGCAGTCCCTGAAGGAGTTGGGTATCGAGCATGATAAGTCTAGCACCTACCACCCAGAGAGTCAAGGGGTTCTCGAACGATATCATCAGACATTAAAGGGAATGTTACGTAAGTATTGTACAGAGACCGGAGTTGAGTGGATAAGGGGGGTACCTTTTCTTTTATTTGCTACTCGTGAGGTTCCAACTGAATCCCTGGGTTTTTCCCCTAATGAGCTAGTTTTCGGTCACCAGGTAAGAGGTCCTTTGCAACTATTGCAGGATAGCCTAGTTGCCCAGGAGGGGAACCAAAACCTCCTCAAGTATGTTTCAGATTTCAAAACCCGGCTGAGATCCTCATGTGAGTTTGCCGCTCAAAATTTGACAGTGGCTAAAAGCTCCATGAAGAAATGGTATGACAGAAAAGCCTGTGAGAGGGAGTTTCAGCCCGGTGATGAGGTTTTGGTCCTGCTCCCCCTTTTTGGCCAACCTTTATCTGCCAAGTTCAGGGGCCCATATAAGATCATTCAGAGGGTGAGCATTACCGATTATCTAGTAACTACCCCAGACAGGAGAAAGCCCACGCAAGTATTCCATATAAATATGTTGAAACCCTACCATAGGTCCCCTGATTCCTCTCTTCCAGATTCTCCCACTGTGGCAGTGAATGTCAGGACCTGTGAACAGCCTGGTGCGGACGAAGTTTTCAGTTCTCTTACTGACCCGCAACAGACTGTTCCAGAGCCTGAAGGTATCCATGCAGACTTTGACTTGTCATGTAGCCTATCCAACTTTCAGTATAATTCAGTGGCTTGGGGGGGATTACCATCTAAACTATGTCATCTTCCCTCTGAGCAAGCGAACGATCTAATCTCTGTTTTATCTCAGTCTCCCAGTGTGTTCCGTGATTCGCCAGGGCTCACTTCTTTGGCCGTGCACGACATTGACGTAGGGGATGCAACTCCCATTCAACTATCCCCCTACCGTGTCTCACCACAACGCAGGAGTATACTGCAGGTCGAGCTTGACTTAATTTTTTCTAACGAACTGATCACTAGGGCCTTAAGCCAGTGGAGTAGTCCAGTCATACTTGTGCCAAAGCCAGACGGGAGCCATAGGTTTTGTAGGGACTATAGGCAAGTCAATGCTGTCACAAAGAACGATACCTACCCACTGCCACGGATCAAAGATTGCATTTACCAGGTTGGCCTCATGCAGCAGTAAGTTTAATTTAATGAGAGGATTTTGGCAATTAGCTCTCCCTTGTAGCGAGGTAAATATCATGCTTTTGTAGTGCGCTTTCAAGCCTTCAGCTGTGAGATGCCTTGCAGTTCGAATAATGCTCCAGCTACGTTCCGGCTATGTTCTGATGTGGTACCTGGAGACGTTGCCTACTTTGGGCGATATCCTTATTATATCCTCATTATAATCTTGCTGTTGCCAATCTGGTGGTGAATCTATTTATGTATTATGTTTAATATTATGTACTATACTCCTTAAACTCTTTTCTAGGGGGGAGGTCTGACATACGGAGCCCTGTATGTTAATTTAAGAGTTAGAATTAGAGTTGAAGGAGTCACACTACCCAAACGGTGAAGCAAACTAGCGAGAGAACTAGCGAGTGGGAAACCAGCTAGCCTGCATACCAGCAAACAAGCCTTCACACCTGCGTGCGTCATAGGGGACCCTGCAAACTACTTCGATGACCGACGCTATGACGCATGTTCGACGCCAGGAGCTGTGATTGGACCAGGCACCTGCTATGCAACTCGAGGAGCTGTGATTGGAGCAGGCACCACCCCCCCGCCTCCTGATTCGTTCCTACACCATCATTGTTTGGTATATAAGACCCGAGTTGTGGGCATTCAAGTCAGTCTCATTTGGAGTTGGGGAAGGTGAACTTGCAGCTGGAGGAAGACGGGGTGAAGTATTATAATGGGATTGTGACTGTCAGTCAGATTATATAAATGTGTGTTAAGTGTGTTCGGTGTAAACACTTACGTTATGTTGGTTAGTGAGATATGTGATTGGGCGTGAACGCTACTATTATGTGTTTAACTATTTGATTGGGAATTAACATTAACGCTACTATTTATGTACTTAACTATTTGATTGCGAATTGACGTTAACGCTACTATTGTGTGCTTAACTATTTGATTGGGAATTAACGTTAACGCTATTATTATGTACTTAACTATTTTAGTTGCCTAACTTGTGGACTAAAGCAACTCTTTAAGTAATTGGGTTATGATGAAAGTAATACTATTGTTTTAGATTAATACTTACGAGTTCTTTCATTTTCTTTTAATTAAGCTTACATTGCTTAACGGTGCTTAGTACGGTGATGCTATTGTCTCATATTAGTAATATCGCCTTAGGACTAACATGGCTGTGTTAATATTACTTATAGTGATTTCCTAAGCTGAAGAAAATTCTTTTAGCTTCAAAATATTAGTTTTGCTTTTCATATTATTTGAGTGAGACCTGAATCGAATCTATGAAACGATCCTGTAACTTAATTTACTCATAATCAAACCTCAATGTTACGTGGTTAAGAAATACATTTAACTAATTATTAAATATATATCTAACTTTTTATGTGACTTTGATATTACTCCTGATGATACTAATAATATAATACTGTTAACGTAAGACAAGAACCAAGAATAATTACATTAAATATAAATAAAAGGACATATAAGAAAACTATTCATTTCAAAAAGGGTAAGAGACAGAAATATTCTTACTTTAATATTTATCTTTCAAGACTTTTTATAGAATTAATAGTCCTTCTTTAGATATAACTTCTTAGGTTCATAACCATAGCCTACTAAGTTTCGGTTAAATAATAATTCTTTATCAATACTACCTGACTTTAATTAGTTTCAGTATTTTTCATAATTAAAGAGTATCAGTCAATAAAGGATACTAAGTCCTAAGATCCAAAAGGAAAGGAAGCAACAACAGGAAATTATTTTATTAGATTTTACTTTTGTTTTGCCTTCAGCTGACTGATACCTTAATATATATCTCTGTGCTATCTAGATTCATCAAGTTAACCACTTGCGGATCAAGATACGTAACAATATATATGTACAGTATATACATATGTATATATATGCAATGAACAGGCTTTGGACTATCTAACTTAACCTTTATTACTGCCACAGATCCTTCTTAAAGTTGCATAACGTCGTATACATATAGCTAAAATGCATTTTTAATGACGTTGCCGGTACAGAAGGGGTTAAGTCATAGGCGCTAACAGATGTGGGAAAGATACAAAGAGGTGGCATATTGGCAGGAAGTTTAAGGGGAAGATCAACGCTTTTGCTGGACACCTTTCTCCCTCATGTTTAGCATAATAGTTTTGAGATTTTAAGACGGTCGTTCTATTAGTTTGGCGATGTTGAGACCTTTCGCCACATTTCTTTGTCAATATTAACACATTTCGTGCCATTTACAGTAGGTGTCGATTTGTTTTCCTGGCGAGCGATAACGAGCCTGTAATTTTAGAAAGAACTGGCCAGGATATTTTCTACCGAAATATGTGCAAATATATCTTGAAAGGGGGTCTAGGGGTGTTTTTTCTTAAGCTTGATGGAAATCTGGCGAGGAAAGTAAAAAAATATAAAGATAGATAAATACATAGACCAACAAAGAAGCACTACCCCCTTAACTGAACACTGACCATAACAGTATCTGTAATACAAGGCAATGTATGTGATGCAATGTGATGCAACTTTTCTTAAGTGGTATTTAAGGCGTATGTATTTGCTTACTATTTTATTTTTTTATTAGTTTTTAGGTTCCTCCCTAGACCTCCATCAAACTGTATAAACACCCCATACACCCCCCTTCAAGGCAAATTGTACATTATTCGGTAGAACTCCGCTCGATAGCCGGTTACTCTTAAACTTACAGGCTCCCTATCGCTCTCCAAGAAAATTCGACACCGAAATGGCACGAAAGGTCTTAATATTGACAAAGAAATGGGCAGTAAAGTCTTATAATCGCCAACTACTGGGCCGAACGTTTTAACATCTAAATACACAATGGGGTTAAAAACAGGGGAGAAAGGGGGCCAGAAAAACCGGCCCATCCCCTCCCCCCCCCCCCCCCCCTGTACCCATACATTAAAGGCAACTAATGCTTCCAAAACACAATTTCTCCATCTATCTACCCGTCTGGAACTCCCAGAGGACTATCCCTTATTCTTCAATAATACAAAAATCAATCCTACATCTCTCAATATTATTGGTGCCTCTTTTTCTTCTCCTCTCACTTGGAAGGACCATATTACCAGTCTTGCTAAGGGGAATTAAGGGGAAATGGGTCGTTTTTCTGGTCCCCTTTCTTCCTCATGGTTAACCCCATTAGTTTTCACATTTTATGACGTTCGGCCCATTAGTTTGGCAATTTTAAGACATTTCACCCCATTTCGTTGTCAATATTAAGACTTTCGTGTCATTTAGGCGTCGAGTTTTTCCTGGCTAGCGATAGCGAGCCTGTACTTTTTGAGGAACCGGCCTTCGGCTAAGATATTTTTCTATCGAAAAATTTACAAATTGATCTTGAAGGAGGGTGTTGGGGGGTGCTTTATATGCTTGATGGAGGTCTAGGGATGAAACTAAATAATCTCGCCGAGGTATTTTCGCCGAACCATCGCTCAATTTGCCGATGACTTCGCATAATGTCACCGATTCCCGAGTATAAACTTGTCAACGGTTTTTAACGGTCAAAATCGTTGACGTCTCAGAAATTCGTTGCGAATTAACAAGACTACGTCCTCGGCGACAAAAATCGTATGAAATCGCATCAGTGGGAAAGGGGCATAAGGAAACTATACTGACGATCTGAAAGTAGATTATCAGAAGAGAAATGTTCAAGGGATCATGAATTAAATATAGATTAAAACACTTTAGAGATGCTAGAAATGAGAGCAATTGAACGATAGTTAGAGGGTTAATTAAGAGCAGTCACCTTTCTTTGGGCCAGGTTGAATGAGAACCCTTCCAACAAGAGGGGAATATGTTAGAGGAAAGACAGAGAAAGGCAGAGTTTGCCTACGTAGGGAGTCAGCACAGAGAACAGTTTTTGAGTACAACAGGAGGAACGCCATCTGGTCCATATGCCTTCTTAATATCAAACCCAGAGAGGGCAGAAAATACATCCTTTAAGGGGCTAGTGGCCTATTTTTTGGTCTATTAATTTATTTTATCATGTATTCATATATATTTTTAGTTTCCTCGCTAGACCTCCATCAAGCTTAGAAAAACACACCCTAGACCACTGATAAATGTGAACATTTTTCGGTAGAAAAATGTCCCGGCCGAAGGTCGGTTACTCTTAAAATTGCAGGCTCGCTATCGCTTGCCAGTAAAAAATCGACACCTAAATGGCACGAAAGGTCTTAAAATTGACAACGAAATTGGGCGAAAGGTATTAAAATCGCCAAACTAATGGGCCGAACGACATAAAATCTGAAAACTTATGGGGCTAAGCGTAAGGAAGAAGGGGAACCCAAGAAACGGCCCATGTCCCCATAAAGAGATAATGATTATAGGTATTAGTAAGAGAGAGGGAAGAATAGCACCGGAATTAGTAAGAGAGAGGGAAGAATAGCACCGGAATTAGTAAGAGAGAGGGAAGAATAGCACCGGAATTAGTAAGAGAGAGGGAAGAATAGCACCGGAATTAGTAAGAGAGAGGGAAGAATAGCACCGGAATTAGTAAGAGAGAGGGAAGAATAGCACCGGAATTAGTAAGAGAGAGGGAAGAATAGCACCGGAATTAGTAAGAGAGAGGGAAGAATAGCACCGGAATTAGTAAGAGAGAGGGAAGAATAGCACCGGAATTAGTAAGAGAGAGGGAAGAATAGCACCGGAATTAGTAAGAGAGAGGGAAGAATAGCACCGGAATTAGTAAGAGAGAGGGAAGAATAGCACCGGAATTAGTAAGAGAGAGGGAAGAATAGCACCGGAATTAGTAGATAAAAAGGAAGAATAGCACCGGAATAAGTAAGAGAGAGGGAAGAATAGCACCGGAATTAGTAAGAGAGAGGGAAGAATAGCACCGGAATTAGTATGAGAGGGAAGAATAGCACCGGAATTAGTAAGAGAGAGGGAAGAATAGCACCGGAATTAGTAAGAGAGAGGGAAGAATAGCACCGGAATTAGTAAGAGAGAGGGAAGAATAGCACCGGAATTAGTAAGAGAGAGGGAAGAATAGCACCGGAATTAGTAAGAGAGGGAAGAATAGCACCGGAATTAGTAAGAGAGAGGGAAGAATAGCACCGGAATTAGTAAGAGAGAGGGAAGAATAGCACCGGAATTAGTAAGAGAGAGGGAAGAATAGCACCGGAATTAGTAAGAGAGAGGGAAGAATAGCACCGGAATTAGTAAGAGAGAGGGAAGAATAGCACCGGAATTAGTAAGAGAGAGGGAAGAATAGCACCGGAATTAGTAAGAGAGAGGGAAGAATAGCACCGGAATTAGTAAGAGAGAGAGGGAAGAATAGCACCGGAATTAGTAAGAGAGAGGGAAGAATAGCACCGGAATTAGTAAGAGAGAGGGAAGAATAGCACCGGAATTAGTAAGAGAGAGGGAAGAATAGCACCGGAATTAGTAAGAGAGAGGGAAGAATAGCACCGGAATTAGTAAGAGAGAGGGAAGAATAGCACCGGAATTAGTAAGAGAGAGGGAAGAATAGCACCGGAATTAGTAAGAGAGAGGGAAGAATAGCACCGGAATTAGTAAGAGAGAGGGAAGAATAGCACCGGAATTAGTAAGAGAGAGGGAAGAATAGCACCGGAATTAGTAAGAGAGAGGGAAGAATAGCACCGGAATTAGTAAGAGAGAGGGAAGAAATAGCACCGGAATTAGTAAGAGAGAGGGAAGAATAGCACCGGAATTAGTAAGAGAGAGAGGGAAGAATAGCACCGGAATTAGTAAGAGAGAGGGAAGAATAGCACCGGAATTAGTAAGAGAGAGGGAAGAATAGCACCGGAATTAGTAAGAGAGAGGGAAGAATAGCACCGGAATTAGTAAGAGAGAGGGAAGAATAGCACCGGCATTAGTAAGAGAGAGGGAAGAATAGCACCGGCATTAGTAAGAGAGAGGGAAGTATAGCACCGGCATTAGTAAGAGAGAGAGGGAAGTATAGCACCGGCATTAGTAAGAGAGAGGGAAGAATAGCACCGGCATTAGTAAGAGAGAGGGAAGAATAGCACCGGCATTAGTAAGAGAGAGGGAAGAATAGCACGGCATTAGTAAGAGAGGGAAGAATAGCACGGCATTAGTAAGAGAGAGGGAAGAATAGCACCGGCATTAGTAAGAGAGAGGGAAGAATAGCACCGGCATTAGTAAGAGAGAGGGAAGAATAGCACCGGCATTAGTAAGAGAGAGGGAAGAATAGCACCGGCATTAGTAAGAGAGAGGGAAGAATAGCACCGGCATTAGTAAGAGAGAGGGAAGAATAGCACCGGCATTAGTAAGAGAGAGGGAAGAATAGCACCGGCATTAGTAAGAGAGAGGGAAGAATAGCACCGGCATTAGTAAGAGAGAGGGAAGAATAGCACCGGCATTAGTAAGAGAGAGGGAAGAATAGCACCGGCATTAGTAAGAGAGAGGGAAGAATAGCACCGGCATTAGTAAGAGAGAGGGAAGAATAGCACCGGCATTAGTAAGAGAGAGGGAAGAATAGCACCGGCATTAGTAAGAGAGAGGGAAGAATAGCACCGGCATTAGTAAGAGAGAGGGAAGAATAGCACCGGCATTAGTAAGAGAGAGGGAAGAATAGCACCGGCATTAGTAAGAGAGAGGGAAGAATAGCACCGGCATTAGTAAGAGAGAGGGAAGAATAGCACCGGCATTAGTAAGAGAGAGGGAAGAATAGCACCGGCATTAGTAAGAGAGAGGGAAGAATAGCACCGGCATTAGTAAGAGAGAGGGAAGAATAGCACCGGCATTAGTAAGAGAGAGGGAAGAATAGCACCGGCATTAGTAAGAGAGAGGGAAGAATAGCACCGGCATTAGTAAGAGAGAGGGAAGAATAGCACCGGAATTAGTAAGAGAGAGGGAAGAATAGCACCGGTATTAGTAAGAGAGAGGGAAGAATAGCACCGGAATTAGTAAGAGAGAGGGAAGAATAGCACCGGAATTAGTAAGAGAGAGGGAAGAATAGCACCGGAATTAGTAAGAGAGAGGGAAGAATAGCACCGGAATTAGTAAGAGAGAGGGAAGAATAGCACCGGAATTAGTAAGAGAGAGGGAAGAATAGCACCGGAATTAGTAAGAGAGAGGAAGAATAGCACCGGAATTAGTAAGAGAGAGGGAAGAATAGCACCGGAATTAGTAAGATAGCACCGGAAGCACCGGATATTAGGAGAGGAAGAATAGCACCGGAATTAGTAAGAGAGAGGAAAGAATAGCACCGGAGTGAGTAAGAGAGGAGGGAAGAATAGCACCGAATTAGTAAGAGAGAGGGAAGAATAGCACCGGAATTAGTAAGAGAGAGGGAAGAATAGCACCGGAATTAGTAAGAGAGAGGGAAGAATAGCACCGGAATTAGTAAGAGAGAGGGAAGAATAGCACCGGAATTAGTAAGAGAGAGGGAAGAATAGCACCGGAATTAGTAAGAGAGAGGGAAGAATAGCAACCGGAATTAGTAAGAGAGAGGGAAGAATAGCACCGGAATTAGTTAAGAGAGAGGGAAGAATAGCACCGGAATTAGTAAGAGAGAGGTGAAGAATAGCACCGGAATTAGTAAGAGAGAGGGAAGAATAGCACCGGAATTAGTAAGACGAGAGGGAAGAATAGCACCGGAATTAGTAAGAGAGAGGGAAGAATAGCACCGGAATTAGTAAGAGAGAGGGAAGAATAGCACCGGAAATTAGTAAGAGAGAGGGAAGAATAGAATAGCACCGGAATTAGTAAGAGAGAGGGAAGAATAGCACCGGAATTAGTAAGAGAGAGGGAAGAATAGCACCGGAATTAGTAAGAGAGAGGGAAGAATAGCACCGGAATTAGTAAGAGAGAGGGAAGAATAGCACCGGAATTAGTAAGAGAGAGGGAAGAATAGCACCGGAATTAGTAAGAGAGAGGGAAGAATAGCACCGGAATTAGTAAGAGAGAGGGAAGAATAGCACCGGAATTAGTAAGAGAGAGGGAAGAATAGCACCGGAATTAGTAAGAGAGAGGGAAGAATAGCACCGGAATTAGTAAGAGAGAGGGAAGAATAGCACCGGCAATTAGTAAGAGAGAGGGAAGAATAGCACCGGCATTAGTAAGAGAGAGGGGAAGAATAGCACCGGCATTAGTAAGAGAGAGGGAAGAATAGCACCGGCATTAGTAAGAGAGAGGGAAGAATAGCACCGGCATTAGTAAGAGAGAGGGAAGAATAGCACCGGCATTAGTAAGAGAGAGGGAAGAATAGCACCGGCATTAGTAAGAGAGAGGGAAGAATAGCACCGGCATTAGTAAGAGAGAGGGAAGAATAGCACCGGCATTAGTAAGAGAGAGGGAAGAATAGCACCGGCATTAGTAAGAGAGAGGGAAGAATAGCACCGGCATTAGTAAGAGAGTGGGAAAGAATAGCACCGGCATTAGTAAGAGAGAGGGAAGAATAGCACCGGCATTAGTAAGAGAGAGGGAAGAATAGCACCGGCATTAGTAAGAGAGAGGGAAGAATAGCACCGGCATTAGTAAGAGAGAGGGAAGAATAGCACCGGCATTAGTAAGAGAGAGGGAAGAATAGCACCGGCATTAGTAAGAGAGAGGGAAGAATAGCACCGGCATTAGTAAGAGAGAGGGGAAGAATAGCACCGGCATTAGTAAGAGAGAGGGAAGAATAGCACCGGCATTAGTAAGAGAGAGGGAAGAATAGCACCGGCATTAGTAAGAGAGAGGGAAGAATAGCACCGGCATTAGTAAGAGAGAGGGAAGAATAGCACCGGCATTAGTAAGAGAGAGGGAAGAATAGCACCGGCATTAGTAAGAGAGAGGGAAGAATAGCACCGGCATTAGTAAGAGAGAGGGAAGAATAGCACCGGCATTAGTAAGAGAGAGGGAAGAATAGCACCGGCATTAGTAAGAGAGAGGGAAGAATAGCACCGGCATTAGTAAGAGAGAGGGAAGAATAGCACCGGCATTAGTAAGAGAGAGGGAAGAATAGCACCGGCATTAGTAAGAGAGAGGGAAGAATAGCACCGGCATTAGTAAGAGAGAGGGAAGAATAGCACCGTATTAGTAAGAGAGAGGGAAGAATAGCACCGGAATTAGTAAGAGAGAGGGAAGAATAGCACCGGAATTAGTAAGAGAGAGGGAAGAATAGCACCGGAATTAGTAAGAGAGAGGGAAGAATAGCACCGGAATTAGTAAGAGAGAGGGAAGAATAGCACCGGAATTAGTAAGAGAGAGGGAAGAATAGCACCGGAATTAGTAAGAGAGAGGGAAGAATAGCACCGGAATTAGTAAGAGAGAGGGAAGAATAGCACCGGAATTAGTAAGAGAGAGGGAAGAATAGCACCGGAATTAGTAAGAGAGGGAAGAATAGCACCGGAATTAGTAAGAGAGAGGGAAGAATAGCACCGGAATTAGTAAGAGAGAGGGAAGAATAGCACCGGAATTAGTAAGAGAGAGGGAAGAATAGCACCGGAATTAGTAAGAGAGAGGGAAGAATAGCACCGGAATTAGTAGAGAGAGGGAAAGAATAGCACCGGAATTAGTAAGAGAGAGGGCACCGGAATTAGTAAGAGAGAGGGAAGAATAGCACCGGAATTAGTAAGAGAGAGGGAAGAATAGCACCGGAATTAGTAAGAGAGAGGGAAGAATAGCACCGGAATTAGTAAGAGAGAGGGAAGAATAGCACCAGAGAGAGGGAAGCATAGCAACGGAATTAGTAAGAGAGAGGGAAGAATAGCACCGGAATTAGTAAGAGAGAGGGAAGAATAGCACCGGAATTAGTAAGAGAGAGGGAAGAATAGCACCGGAATTAGTAAGAGAGAGGGAAGAATAGCACCGGAATTAGTAAGAGAGAGGGAAGAATAGCACCGGAATTAGTAAGAGAGAGGGAAGAATAGCACCGGAATTAGTAAGAGAGAGGGAAGAATAGCACCGGAATTAGTAAGAGAGAGGGAAGAATAGCACCGGAATTAGTAAGAGAGAGGGAAGAATAGCACCGGAATTAGTAAGAGAGAGGGAAGAATAGCACCGGAATTAGTAAGAGAGGGAAGAATAGCACCGGAATTAGTAAGAGAGAGGGAAGAATAGCACCGGAATTAGTAAGAGAGAGGGAAGAATAGCACCGGAATTAGTAAGAGAGAGGAAAGAATAGCACCGGAATAGAGAGAGGGAAGAATAGCACCGGAATTAGTAAGAGAGAGGGAAGAATAGCACCGGAATTAGTAAGAGAGAGGGAAGAATAGCACCGGAATTAGTAAGAGAGAGGGAAGAATAGCACCGGAATTAGTAAGAGAGAGGGAAGAATAGCACCGGAATTAGTAAGAGAGAGGGAAGAATAGCACCGGAATTAGTAAGAGAGAGGGAAGAATAGCACCGGAATTAGTAAGAGAGAGGAAGAATAGCACCGGCATTAGTAAGAGAGAGGGAAGAATAGCACCGGCATTAGTAAGAGAGAGGGAAGAATAGCACCGGCATTAGTAAGAGAGAGGGAAGAATAGCACCGGCATTAGTAAGAGAGAGGGAAGAATAGCACCGGCATTAGTAAGAGAGAGGGAAGAATAGCACCGGCATTAGTAAGAGAGAGGGAAGAATAGCACCGGCATTAGTAAGAGAGAGGGAAGAATAGCACCGGCATTAGTAAGAGAGAGGGAAGAATAGCACCGGCATTAGTAAGAGAGAGGGAAGAATAGCACCGGCATTAGTAAGAGAGAGGGAAGAATAGCACCGGCATTAGTAAGAGAGAGGGAAGAATAGCACCGGCATTAGTAAGAGAGAGGGAAGAATAGCACCGGCATTAGTAAGAGAGAGGGAAGAATAGCACCGGTATTAGTAAGAGAGAGGGAAGAATAGCACCGGTATTAGTAAGAGAGAGGGAAGAATAGCACCGGAATTAGTAAGAGAGAGGGAAGAATAGCACCGGAATTAGTAAGAGAGAGGGAAGAATAGCACCGGAATTAGTAAGAGAGAGGGAAGAATAGCACCGGAATTAGTAAGAGAGAGGGAAGAATAGCACCGGAATTAGTAAGAGAGAGGGAAGAATAGCACCGGAATTAGTAAGAGAGAGGGAAGAATAGCACCGGAATTAGTAAGAGAGAGGGAAGAATAGCACCGGAATTAGTAAGAGAGAGGGAAGAATAGCACCGGAATTAGTAAGAGAGAGGGAAGAATAGCACCGGAATTAGTAAGAGAGAGGGAAGAATAGCACCGGAATTAGTAAGAGAGAGGGAAGAATAGCACCGGAATTAGTAAGAGAGAGGGAAGAATAGCACCGGAATTAGTAAGAGAGGGAAGAATAGCACCGGAATTAGTAAGAGAGAGGGAAGAATAGCACCGGAATTAGTAAGAGAGAGGGAAGAATAGCACCGGAAATTAGTAAGAGAGAGGAAAGAATAGCACCGGAATTAGTAAGAGAGAGGGAAGAATAGCACCGGAATTAGTAAGAGAGAGGGAAGAATAGCACCGGAATTAGTAAGAGAGAGGGAAGAATAGCACCGGAATTAGTAAGAGAGAGGGAAGAATAGCACCGGAATTAGTAAGAGAGAGGGAAGAATAGCACCGGAATTAGTAGAGAGGGAAGAATAGCACCGGAATTAGTAGTAAGAGAGAGGGAAGAATAGCACCGGAATTAGTAAGAGAGAGGGAAGAATAGCACCGGAATTAGTAAGAGAGAGGGAAGAATAGCACCGGAATTAGTAAGAGAGAGGGAAGAATAGCACCGGAATTAGTAAGAGAGAGGGAAGAATAGCACCGGAATTAGTAAGAGAGAGGGAAGAATAGCACCGGAATTAGTAAGAGAGAGGGAAGAATAGCACCGGAATTAGTAAGAGAGAGGGAAGAATAGCACCGGAATTAGTAAGAGAGAGGGAAGAATAGCACCGGAATTAGTAAGAGAGAGGGAAGAATAGCACCGGAATTAGTAAGAGAGAGGGAAGAATAGCACCGGAATTAGTAAGAGAGAGGGAAGAATAGCACCGGCATTAGTAAGAGAGAGGGAAGAATAGCACCGGCATTAGTAAGAGAGAGGGAAGAATAGCACCGGCATTAGTAAGAGAGGGAAGAATAGCACCGGCATTAGTAAGAGAGAGGGAAGAATAGCACCGGCATTAGTAAGAGAGAGGGAAGAATAGCACCGGCATTAGTAAGAGAGAGGGAAGAATAGCACCGGCATTAGTAAGAGAGGGAAGAATAGCACCGGCATTAGTAAGAGAGAGGGAAGAATAGCACCGGCATTAGTAAGAGAGAGGGAAGAATAGCACCGGCATTAGTAAGAGAGAGGGAAGAATAGCACCGGCATTAGTAAGAGAGAGGGAAGAATAGCACCGGCATTAGTAAGAGAGAGGGAAGAATAGCACCGGCATTAGTAAGAGAGAGGGAAGAATAGCACCGGCATTAGTAAGAGAGAGGGAAGAATAGCACCGGCATTAGTAAGAGAGAGGGAAGAATAGCACCGGCATTAGTAAGAGAGAGGGAAGAATAGCACCGGCATTAGTAAGAGAGAGGGAAGAATAGCACCGGCATTAGTAAGAGAGAGGGAAGAATAGCACCGGCATTAGTAAGAGAGAGGGAAGAATAGCACCGGCATTAGTAAGAGAGAGGGAAGAATAGCACCGGCATTAGTAAGAGAGAGGGAAGAATAGCACCGGCATTAGTAAGAGAGAGGGAAGAATAGCACCGGCATTAGTAAGAGAGAGGGAAGAATAGCACCGGCATTAGTAAGAGAGAGGGAAGAATAGCACCGCATTAGTAAGAGAGAGGGAAGAATAGCACCGGCATTAGTAAGAGAGAGGGAAGAATAGCACCGGCATTAGTAAGAGAGAGGGAAGAATAGCACCGGCATTAGTAAGAGAGAGGGAAGAATAGCACCGGCATTAGTAAGAGAGAGGGAAGAATAGCACCGGCATTAGTAAGAGAGAGGGAAGAATAGCACCGGCATTAGTAAGAGAGAGGGAAGAATAGCACCGGCATTAGTAAGAGAGAGGGAAGAATAGCACCGGAATTAGTAAGAGAGAGGGAAGAATAGCACCGGAATTAGTAAGAGAGAGGGAAGAATAGCACCGGAATTAGTAAGAGAGAGGGAAGAATAGCACCGGAATTAGTAAGAGAGAGGGAAGAATAGCACCGGAATTAGTAAGAGAGAGGGAAGAATAGCACCGGAATTAGTAAGAGAGAGGGAAGAATAGCACCGGAATTAGTAAGAGAGAGGGAAGAATAGCACCGGAATTAGTAAGAGAGAGGGAAGAATAGCACCGGAATTAGTAAGAGAGAGGGAAGAATAGCACCGGAATTAGTAAGAGAGAGGGAAGAATAGCACCGGAATTAGTAAGAGAGAGGGAAGAATAGCACCGGAATTAGTAAGAGAGAGGGAAGAATAGCACCGGAATTAGTAAGAGAGAGAGAGGGAAGAATAGCACCGGAATTAGTAAGAGAGAGGGAAGAATAGCACCGGAATTAGTAAGAGAGAGGGAAGAATAGCACCGGAATTAGTAAGAGAGAGGCAAGAATAGCACCGGAATTAGTAAGAGAGAGGGAAGAATAGCACCGGAATTAGTAAGAGAGAGGGAAGAATAGCACCGGAATTAGTAAGAGAGAGGGAAGAATAGCACCGGAATTAGTAAGAGAGAGGGAAGAATAGCACCGGAATTAGTAAGAGAGAGGGAAGAATAGCACCGGAATTAGTAAGAGAGAGGGAAGAATAGCACCGGAATTAGTAAGAGAGAGGGAAGAATAGCACCGGAATTAGTAAGAGAGAGGGAAGAATAGCACCGGAATTAGTAAGAGAGAGGGAAGAATAGCACCGGAATTAGTAAGAGAGAGGGAAGAATAGCACCGGAATTAGTAAGAGAGAGGGAAGAATAGCACCGGAATTAGTAAGAGAGAGGGAAGAATAGCACCGGAATTAGTAAGAGAGAGGGAAGAATAGCACCGGAATTAGTAAGAGAGAGGGAAGAATAGCACCGGAATTAGTAAGAGAGAGGGAAGAATAGCACCGGAATTAGTAAGAGAGAGGGAAGAATAGCACCGGAATTAGTAAGAGAGAGGGAAGAATAGCACCGGAATTAGTAAGAGAGAGGGAAGAATAGCACCGGAATTAGTAAGAGAGAGGGAAGAATAGCACCGGAATTAGTAAGAGAGAGGGAAGAATAGCACCGGAATTAGTAAGAGAGAGGGAAGAATAGCACCGTAATTAGTAAGAGAGAGGGAAGAATAGAATAGCACCGGCATTAGTAAGAGAGAGGGAAGAATAGCACCGGCATTAGTAAGAGAGAGGGAAGAATAGCACCGGCATTAGTAAGAGAGAGGGAAGAATAGCACCGGCATTAGTAAGAGAGAGGGAAGAATAGCACCGGCATTAGTAAGAGAGAGGGAAGAATAGCACCGGCATTAGTAAGAGAGAGGGAAGAATAGCACCGGCATTAGTAAGAGAGAGGGAAGAATAGCACCGGCATTAGTAAGAGAGAGGGAAGAATAGCACCGGCATTAGTAAGAGAGAGGGAAGAATAGCACCGGCATTAGTAAGAGAGAGGGAAGAATAGCACCGGCATTAGTAAGAGAGAGGGAAGAATAGCACCGGCATTAGTAAGAGAGAGGGAAGAATAGCACCGGCATTAGTAAGAGAGAGGGAAGAATAGCACCGCATTAGTAAGAGAGAGGGAAGAATAGCACCGGCATTAGTAAGAGAGAGGGAAGAATAGCACCGGCATTAGTAAGAGAGAGGGAAGAATAGCACCGGAATTAGTAAGAGAGAGGGAAGAATAGCACCGGAATTAGTAAGAGAGAGGGAAGAATAGCACCGGAATTAGTAAGAGAGAGGGAAGAATAGCACCGGAATTAGTAAGAGAGAGGGAAGAATAGCACCGGAATTAGTAAGAGAGAGGGAAGAATAGCACCGGAATTAGTAAGAGAGAGGGAAGAATAGCACCGGAATTAGTAAGAGAGAGGGAAGAATAGCACCGGAATTAGTAAGAGAGAGGGAAGAATAGCACCGGAATTAGTAAGAGAGAGGGAAGAATAGCACCGGAATTAGTAAGAGAGAGGGAAGAATAGCACCGGAATTAGTAAGAGAGAGGGAAGAATAGCACCGGAATTAGTAAGAGAGAGGGAAGAATAGCACCGGAATTAGTAAGAGAGAGGGAAGAATAGCACCGGAATATGTAAGAGAGAGAGAAGAATAGCATCGGAATTTGTAAGAGAGAGGGAAGAATAGCACCGGAATTAGTAAGAGAGAGGGAAGAATAGCACCGGAATTAGTAAGAGAGGGGAAAGAATAGCACCGGAATTAGTAAGAGAGAGGGAAGAATAGCACCGGAATTAGTAAGAGAGAGGGAAGAATAGCACCGGAATTAGTAAGAGAGAGGAAGAATAGCACCGGATTAGTAGAGAGAGTGAAGAATAGGACCCGAATTAGTAAGAGAGAGGTAAGAATAGCACCGGAATTAGTAAGAGAGAGGGAAGAATACCGGAATTAGAGAGAGGGAAGAATAGCACTGGAATTAGTAAGGGAGGGAAGAATAGGACCGAAATTAGTAAGAGAGAGGGAAGAATAGCACCGGAATTAGTAAGAGAGAGGGAAGAATAGCACCGGAATTAGTAAGAGAGAGGGAAGAATAGCACCGGAATTAGTAAGAGAGAGGGAAGAATAGCACCGGAATTAGTAAGAGAGAGGGAAGAATAGCACCGGAATTAGTAAGAGAGAGGGAAGAATAGCACCGGAATTAGTAAGAGAGAGGGAAGATAGCACCGGAATTAGTAAGAGAGAGGGAAGAATAGCACCGGAATTAGTAAGAGAGAGGGAAGAATAGCACCGGAATTAGTAAGAGAGGGAAGAATAGCACCGGAATTAGTAAGAGAGGGAAGAATAGCACCGGAATTAGAGAGAGGGAAGAATAGCACCGGAATTAGTAAGAGAGAGGGAAGAATAGCACCGGAATTAGTAAGAGAGAGGGAAGAATAGCACCGGAATTAGTAAGAGAGAGGGAAGAATAGCACCGGAATTAGTAAGAGAGGGAAGAATAGCACCGGAATTAGTAAGAGAGAGGGAAGAATAGCACCGGAATTAGTAAGAGAGGGAAGAATGCCACCGGAATTAGTAAGAGAGAGGGAAGAATAGCACCGGAATTAGTAAGAGAGAGGGAAGAATAGCACCGGAATTAGTAAGAGAGAGGGAAGAATAGCACCGGAATTAGTAAGAGAGAGGGAAGAATAGCACCGGAATTAGTAAGAGAGAGGGAAGAATAGCACCGGAATTAGTAATAGCACCGGAATTAGTAAGAGAGGAAGTATAGCACCGGAATTAGTAAGAGAGAGGGAAGAATAGCACCGGAATTAGTAAGAGAGAGGGAAGAATAGCACCGGAATTAGTAAGAGAGAGGGAAGAATAGCACCGGAATTAGTAAGAGAGAGGGAAGAATAGCACCGGAATTAGTAAGAGAGAGGGAAGAATAGCACCGGAATTAGTAAGAGAGAGGGAAGAATAGCACCGGAATTAGTAAGAGAGAGGGAAGAATAGCACCGGAATTAGTAAGAGAGAGGGAAGAATAGCACCGGAATTAGTAAGAGAGAGGGAAGAATAGCACCGGAATTAGTAAGAGAGAGGGAAGAATAGCACCGGAATTAGTAAGAGAGAGGGAAGAATAGCACCGGAAATAGTAAGAGAGAGGGAAGAATAGCACCGGAATTAGTAAGAGAGAGGGAAGAATAGCACCGGAATTATCCAAGGTGGAGTTTTAGCGAAAGTTTGAGTGAAGAGGACAGCATTGTCAGAGGAGGAACTGACGGTGGTGCCCTCAGAGTAGAGAAGAGGAGGGAAAGAGGAAGAAGTGAAATTGTTGGAGAGTTTTTTATCTAGATGCCAGAAAGCTTGGGAAGAGTTACATACACGTTTAAAGACCGTTTTGTCCACAGAGACTGTGGTTACAGTATCACGTCCTAAATGGCGGCTTTCCAGGTGACCCTGTCAAGGTCTGCCTCTGTTGTCAAGTTCTTTATTTTGAGATCAGACCAGAGTAACTGATATCACATCATTCTAGGTCTACCGCTATGTGCAGCTCCCCCCACGTTCACAGTCTGGCATTTCTTAACCCAGCATGGATCAAACCAACCAAGTAGGCTTGTGTGCATCACATTACTGACACTCTTAATGCCCAGACGTCTTCTTAATTCATAACTCGATTCCCCGTCCCTGAAGGTAACCTCACATATCCATCTCAATATTATCTTCTCATTTCGTTCCATTCTATTGATATCCTCTGCTTTAACTGGCCACGTCTCCGAGGCATATGTCATCACACAAAGGAAATGATAGAATTAGAAAGATCATTGCAATTGTTATTAATGAAAGAAATGTTGACAAGTCGAAGCACAGATTTGGCATCATTCCAGGCAGAAACATGTTAGGTTCGAGATTCATAAGTTTGAAGGCATCAGTACCGCCTGTATGCTTCCTTTTATTTGTGGATAGCAGTAACAAAAAACTTGAGTAAACTAAGATTATTTTGCACTAGACTGAGAGAATGGAATGTATGCCTCCATGCCCAAGATGATCACCTCAGTCATGCATTCGGCACACTCTGAGGGTTCCTGGCCATGGAAGCAATAAGCATTCCGTGAGAAATCAAAGAAGTACAGCTGAAGATACCCCCAGTCGGCAGTGCCAATGCCACATGTGGTGCCGACTGGGTGGATTGGATGGCCGTACTGGAAAGATAAGACAGGTAAGAGCGATATGGTTATGATCAGAGGAACCCAATGGAGAGACAATATTTACAGTGTAAGCAGAAGGGTTACAGGTTATAAATAAGTCAATTGCGTTGAACCGATCTTCAAGGGAGTCAGGCATACAAATAAGGTTCTGAACTAATTGTTCTAGGTCATTTAAGATATACAAGTTATATGTTTGTACACCAGGTTGGTCAGTGAACGTAGAGGTGAGCCATTGGCATCGGTGAACATTGATATTACCTTGAATAAATATAATTTAATTAGGTTTGCCTTTATTAACATTTTCATTCATATTGACCTTCATATTTCGCTTTAATTAACATACATCCCAACATTTAATCAGTTAACATTATTTAATATGACGCTCGATATACCTTATATCAGAATGTGGTAGTACAACGAGTTAAGTGAGATAGTTCGAATCATATTACATGTTGGAGGCCCTTTGTAAACTGAATAAAATCGTCTAATAGGAGCCAGAATACTAGTAAAAGGACGGCACTGGTACTGAAGGGGTTAAGTGATATAATAAAAGTTAATTGAGGTTATTAATATTGATATATTTAATGAATCCTACGTTAGCTTAATGAAGTGCATATAGATAAGACATTCAATATATTTCAAGTAATGCAAGTTATTATAATATATCAAGCTAAGGCAATATATAATGTTATGTACATATAAGTGAGGTTCCCTATCATAAAGCAACCTAAAACTAATGGGATCATATTACCATAATTCAACATTTGTATGCACAAGAACTTTAGTTTACTAACCTTCAATAATTAAATTAGGTTAATTTGAAGAGTAAGGAAGACAGCATTTCCAAGGACTACAAATGCTAACATGTGCAACACATTATGTTAGTGACTCTGGGGAAGAACAGTGATATCGTTATTAACCACATGAATACCGGGACACTATTATTTCCAAGGACTACATATTCTAACATCTTCAACACATTATGTTAGTGTCTCTGGGGAAGTACAGTTATATCGTTATTAACCACATGAATACCGGGACACTATTATTTTCAAGGACTACATATTCTAACATGTTCATTGTTCAACACATTATGTTAGTGTATCTGGGGAAGTACAGTGATATCGTTATTAACCACATGAATACCGGAACACTATTATTTTCAAGGACTACATATTCTAACATGTTCATTGTTCAACACATTATGTTAGTGTATCTGGGGAAGTACAGTGATATCGTTATTAACCACATGAATACCGGGACACTATTATTTCCAAGAACTACATATTCTAACATCTTCAACACATTATGTTAGTGTCTCTGGGGAAGTACAGTGATATCGTTATTAACCACATGAATACCGGGACACTATTATTTTCAAGGACTACATATTCTAACATGTTCAACACATTATGTTAGTGTCTCTGGGGAAGTACAGTGATATCGTTATTAACCACATGAATACCGGGACACTATTATTTTCAAGGACTACATATTCTAACATGTTCATTGTTCAGCACATTATGTTAGTGTATCTGGGGATGTACAGTGATATCGTTATTAACCACATGAATACTGGGACACTATTATTTTCAAGGACTACATATTCTAACATGTTCAACACATTATGTTAGTGTCTCTGGGGAAGTACAGTGATATCGTTATTAACCACATGAATACTGGGACACTATTATTTTCATTCTGACTAACATTAGACGATTTTATTCATCTTTGGAATTAGCTCAACAATCCAAAGGGAGTAGAAATATTACTCATAATTTTTGACTCGCACAGAACCTACCTAATGTGTATATAATAATCTTCTATCTATATATCTATCTATTGCCGGACGCCTTACTCCCCTTACGAGGGTGGCCATGCACAGAATGCCCTCAAGCGGACTTATTCCCTGTGAGAGGGACAAGTCGAGCCAGTTTAGTGAAGGACTTACAGGATTGACCACTCAATTTAGGATCCGTCCGACTCCGAGGCCCTCTGTGTATCTTGTTAGCACTATTTTCTACAGTGGTGTTCGGCTAATCCATGCACTAACCAGCCTTACCCTTAGGTAAGCAGTACGGATTTGTATCAGGTTTACTCCCACAGACAGGTTGCCAACCAAGGACTACATATTCCCATTCAACACATTATGTTAGTGTCTCTGGCCAGCTTGCCAGAATGTACTCGTACTCGCTAGCGCTCGCCAGGGCAGTGAAATGGGACACTATTATTTCCAAGGACTACATATTCTAACATGTTCAACACATTATGTTAGTGTCTCTGGGGAAGTACAGTGATATCGTTATTAACCACATGAATACCGGGACACTATTATTTTCAAGGACTACATATTCTAACATGTTCATTGTTCAGCACATTATGTTAGTGTATCTGGGGATGTACAGTGATATCGTTATTAACCACATGAATACTGGGACACTATTATTTTCAAGGACTACATATTCTAACATGTTCAACACATTATGTTAGTGTCTCTGGGGAAGTACAGTGATATCGTTATTAACCACATGAATACCGGGACACTATTATTTTCATTCTGACGAACATTAGACGATTTTATTCATCTTTGGAATTAGCTCAACAATCCAAAGGGAGTAGAAATATTACTCATAATTTTTGACTCGCACAGAACCTACCTAATGTGTATATAATAATCTTCTATCTATATATCTATCTATTGCCGGACGCCTTACTCCCCTTACGAGGGTGGCCATACACAGAATGCCCTCAAGCGGACTTATTCCCTGTGAGAGGGACAAGTCGAGCCAGTTTAGTGAAGGACTTACAGGATTGACCACTCAATTTAGGATCCGTCCGACTCCGAGGCCCTCTGTGTATCTTGTTAGCACTATTTTCTACAGTGGTGTTCGGCTAATCCATCCACTAACCAGCCTTACCCTTAGGTAAGCAGTACGGATTTGTATCAGGTTTACTCCCACAGACAGGTTGCCAACCAAGGCTGACGAGTCCCATCCACCCGTATTTGTATAAGGTTGTGTTACGCTGGCCAGCTTGCCAGAATGTACTCGTACTCGCTAGCGCTCGCCAGGGCAGTGAAATGGGCTATAATAATCATAGAACGATGTTCTTTCTTTCTTAGTGTTCATGTTGTCACAGACAGATCAGTAGTGGTCTTTATTCTTGTCTGTGACACTTGGAAGTATTTTATATCATTGATAGAGTATAAAATATGTACAATGAATTGCAAGGAGAGAGAGCGAGAAGGAGCAGCGAGGTGGTAGTGTGTGCGTGTGTATGTACGTGTGCATTCCTCGCTTGGGCTGTGCCACCCGCTCGTGATTGGCCGGCGTGCCTGACGCGTCATATGACGCCTGCTCTTCATGACGTAGTCGTCTGTGATTGGAGGCCGCTGTCTTAGTAAGGTGTTGCGGTCATCCTTCCCGCGTGCCTCTTCAGAGCTTGGTATGTTGAGCTTGGTCCTAGACGTCCCTTGCAATCTGTCCCCAATCTAACCCTCTTTACTACTGTTTCTCTCGCTGAACTTCTTCTTTTCCATACTTCTTGTCTTTATTCAATTACTTATCCCTTCTGGTTCTGCATACGACTTCCATAGTCGGCCAGTCGTATTACCAGCACCAGTTCTCACATATATGTTTTGCACTAGCTTTAGGGATTATTAGAGTCATAGTCATATGGTATCATAGTATTGGGGTGCTTCTAATTATTGAGTTGTTCTTTCCTACTATTTAATGCTAGACAGTGAAGGGTATCCTTGGTCGTTGTCTGAGTTATGTATGTGGCAAGTCAGAGCCTGTACGACTTCGACGGAGCTAGGTAGCCTGTAACCCTTGTGCATATTTTTTCCTTTGCGAGGGTAGCAGCATACAAGCGAAGGGCTTTTGCCTACTCTTGCTCGTATGCTTGCTACCTCATTTTGTTGACCTTTGTGGAGTGCCAGGGTAAGACCAGATACTTGAGATCTGGACTTACCAAGAGAGCCTCCTAGTCACTTAACGTAACATAAAGGAAATCTGTTCAGGGGGAGACAGTAGGCTACGAGCATGCTTGCGCTCTGCCTACGTTCCCTGTACCTTTTATGCCACTGCTTGACTTTATTAGTGAGAAAGACAGCATTGTGTTTATTAACTTTAATTGCGTATGCTTTAGGAATTATTCACGCCATATTTTAGCCTAGGTTGATGCATAGTGCACAACCCAGTTTGGCTGTTACGTTGGCTAAGGAAGTACTGTTTTTGAGTGGCTGTTATTAGTGCTGTCACAGAGTTGTTGCACTCCCTTGTTTTATATATATGTATCCTACTTGTTGGTGTATTTAAGATACACGCTTTGGTGTCCTGCCCCTGCATTATTTATGTTCTATATTCGACGAGCATCTTAGAGCATCAGACGTTTTCAGAAGATTCCATATCTGTTTGCTGTAGGACTAGACTTCCAGTGTTTTCATAGAGCATTGAAGAGTTTAGTGTTGAGTACAGACTCACACTAAAGTTAACGTAAGCATATACTCCTTTATTAAATCTTGTCATAAGTTTATTTAAGCATTGTTATTACTTGAGAGCATTTTATTAACGTAAGTACTCCTGTTGTGAGTAGGCTTTGCCGTCACCGGAAAGCCTTTGTAGAAGTACACTTAACCCAGTTAATTGATACCCCGTTATCCAGTAGATTAACTCTGGAGGGTGTAAGTGTTTTGTTCACCGACTTAATAGTTCGAGGGTTTGGAATTAACGTACCGTTGTTGCAGATATAGCCTATCTTATAGTCCAATATTAAGTGCCCTTGTTTATTTCGTAGTGCCGGTCATAACAGTTGTCTCCCCTAGATGAGTTGTCGTCCAAGGCTAACGAGTCCCATCCACCCAATAATAATCTTAATTTAGCTAAAACAAAATGAGAAAGACGTCACCGGTACTGAAAGGGTTAACCCCTTGAGGAATAGGACACGTTTCAACAGTTTATGGTGACTAGTATTTGATTATCATATTCAGCTTAGGAATAACTTGTGGGAGCTAGAGAGGTCATTGTGATAGTTTGTATTCTTATGATTCCTACCCAGCCTTCCTTAGTTGTAGACAATCGTCTATGATAGCTGGAATAAACTGTTAAGTTGCGTCATAATACTCAATGGGTTAAGGGGAGATGGGGTTTTTTGGGGGACCCCCTTCTCCTTCATGCTTAGACCCATTAGTTTTCAGATCTTGACGTTCGTTCCCTTAGTTTGACGATTTTAAGACCTTTCACCCCTTTATTTCTTAATATTAAGACTTATCGTGTCACTTTAAGCGCCGATTTTTTCATAGCAAGCCAGAATTTTAGGAGGGACCGGCCGTCGGCCGGGACATTTTTCTACCGAAAAATGTACAAATGTAGCTTGAAGGGGGATCTTGGGAGTGTGTTTGTCTTTTAAGTTTGTTGGAGGTCTAGGGAGGAAACTAAAACAAAAATAATATATTTATACAAACATCGACCAAAAAATACAACTTTTCCGTTAACTTAAATTATCAACAATATGACAGTTTCGCTATATTCCTCGACGTAAATATAATCATCTCATATCTTAAAATCTGAAAACTAGTGGGACTAAACATGAGGGAGAAAGGGGTCGAGAAAAAACACAACACTCTCCCCTCAACCCCTCGAATATTATATAATATAATTACGCATCTTGAAAGTATATTCTAGCTGCCATTATTAGACGATTGTTGTACAACTAATGAAGGCTGTTCTAGCTTATTAGACGATTGTTGTACAACTAATGAAGGCTGTTCTAGCTTATTAGACGATTGTTGTACAACTAATGAAGGCTGTTCTAGCTTATTAGACGATTGTTGTACAACTAATGAAGGCTGTTCTAGCTTATTAGACGATTGTTGTACAATTAATGAAGGCTGTTCTAGCTTATTAGACGATTGTTGTACAACTAATGAAGGCTGTTCTAGCTTATTAGACGATTGTTGTACAACTAATGAAGGCTGTTCTAGCTTATTAGACGATTGTTGTACAACTAATGAAGGCTGTTCTAGCTTATTCCCAAGGCAAGAGACCACCTCCTAAGTTAGCTAGGCGAGTCAAAAGAGGAATTGCTCAAGGTCTCCCGCAAGAAAAGTCAATATTTCTGTTAAGCCCTTCTGTACCAGCGACGTCTTAATTATTCTATTCTTGCTATATTTAGACGATTTTATGAAGCTTAGGAAGGATATATGGTAGCAAAGTGGATTTATTAAGATAGTCTGCAGCCATGTAATTGGTGAATATTCCTCCTAAGCTGAATACAATCGTCAAATAATTGCCCGAATATAATGAAAAGAACGTCACCGGTACTGAGTGGGTTAACCCTTACAAGATCAGATTACGCATATATTTTCTGTGTTCTGGCTATGATCAAACGATCTTACTCAGATTAAGAAGGGAATATGGAAGTCAGAGGGTTCATCGAGATTGTCTTTATCATTATAACTCCCACAGATCCTTCCTAACCTGCATAAAATCGTGTAATGAAACCAAAATATACTGTAACTCCACCATGACGCAATTTTCATCATATTCTGGATACCGTTACAAGATTGTTTTTTACTTTGTAATCTATCTATACGACTCAAATGGGTAAATACGTTCTCAATAAACCCTCTTAGTAACGTAGGTTCTTCTTAAACTGCATGAAATCATCTCATTTTAGCAAAAATCAAAGTCAAATAAGGCGTCATGGTGCTGAGGGGGTTAAAGGGTTATATACTTAGATATACGCCTGCATGGTTATCATGCATGCAAGCGTGAACAGTTTTACTATTTAGTCCGAAAAGTATTGCAAAGCATTTCGTATAGATTATCCTCTTTTGTCCCGTCGACATTCTTTTCATTTCATTCTGGTTACTACTAATCGATTATATTCAGACATAGAAGGATCTCTAGTAATTATATAGCTTCGAAGTATCTCATTCATCCCTCTTAACTACCATAGATCATTCCTAAGCTGCATACCACCATCTAAATATGGCTAGAATGGAATATAACATACTTCGCTAGTACAGAAAGGGTTAAGCAATAACATTGCTAAACAAAAAGTGATGCAGTTAATTGTTATTATCAAATCTGTCCCCATGGTTAATCTCTTTTAGGTAGTACTAATAAAGACCACAGTTTTTATATACAGTATGTCTTGTTGTTATATTGGTCAAAGAGTGTACATTATGTATGTAGTGTCCTGGGTTCGAATCTCCGGAAGATAATATGTTTCCATTAATTTAATTGGGAGTTATTCGTGTTAAGAACGATATTGAGTAATACAGTTTACAGTATTTCAGTTTGAGTGATATTGAAATCCTGTATGACTAAACAAAAAATATTAATATTAATTCATAAATAAAATATTGAAGACAACAAATCAAGAAAAGCCTTTATTGTCAGAAGATATACAACCAATGCCACCAAATTTCGTGAATACCTGATCACCTGCTAAATTCAATAACTTCTTCCTTGGCGGACATCTTATATGCCCACCAAATTTCGTTAAAATTGGTTCTTATCTCTGTAAGATATCTTGCTTACACACATATACATAAACTGATATTTGGAAGCGAAACCATAATCCTTGTCCAATTTGTTTGGCGGAGGTATCTATAGTCGGTTTCATATCACCTGGCGGCAAATTGAATCCCTTAACTACTATTGTATCTACCCTAAATGGACAAAATATGAAACTACTATGTCTCTGCATCATATTAAGACCAAATTTATAGCACCATATTCCACTACAGAAACTTTAAAATAACCAAGATATCTTGACGGGAACCTTGCAATTTACCGTCAGTTGAAAAAAAGGGTTGTAATGGTTACGGTAGGGGTTGTAATGTTGGTTGTAGTAGGATTTAAAGTACTGATTGTGGTATGGATTGCAGTGCTGGTTGTTGTTGTAGGGATTGTGGTATGGATTGTAGTGCTGGTTGTTGTTGTAGGGATTGTTGTAGGGGTTGTAATGTTGGTTGTTGTAGGGATTGTGGTATGGATTGTAGTGCTGGTTGTTGTTGTAGGGATTGTTGTAGGGGTTGTAGTGCTGGTTGTTGTTGTAGGGATTGTGGTATGGATTGTAGTGCTGGTTGTTGTTGTAGGGATTGTTGTAGGGGTTGTAATGTTGGTTGTTGTTGTAGGGATTGTGGTATGGATTGTAGTGCTGGTTGTTGTTGTAGGGATTGTTGTAGGGGTTGTTGTTGTAGGGATTGTGGTATGGATTGTAGTGCTGGTTGTTGTTGTAGGGATTGTTGTAGGGGTTGTAGTGCTGGTTGTTGTTGTAGGGATTGTTGTAGGGGTTGTAGTGCTGGTTGTTGTTGTAGGGATTGTTGTAGGGGTTGTAGTGCTGGTTGTTGTTGTAGGGATTGTTGTAGGGGTTGTAGTGCTGGTTGTTGTTGTAGGGATTGTTGTAGGGGTTGTAGTGCTGGTTGTTGTTGTAGGGATTGTTGTAGGGGTTGTAGTGTTGGTTGTTGTTGTAGGGATTGTTGTAGGGGTTGTAATGATGGTTGTTGTTGTAGGAATTGTTGTAGGGGTTGTAGTGCTGGTTGTTGTTGTAGGGATTGTTATGATGGTTGTTGTAGGGATTGTTGTAGGGTTGTAGTGCTGGTTGTTGTTGTAGGGGTTGTAGTGATGGTTGTTGTTGTAGGGGTTGTTATGATGGTTGTTGTTGTAGGGATTGTTGTAGGGGTTGTAGTGCTGGTTGTTGTTGTAGGGATTGTTGTAGGGGTTGTTATGATGGTTGTTGTGCTGATCGTTTTTATGGGGTCCAAATTATAATAGGTGGAGGGGGTCTGTCGTCGATAACCTTGATCAGCTGCCCCTGGAATATAATACAACTCTGCATTAACATTGTGGATCAAAGCCATGAATAAATTACAAATTATTTAAATATATATATATATATATATATATACTGTATATGTATAATTGTATATATATATATATATATATATATATATATATATATATATATATATATATATATATATATATATATATATATATATATATATATATATATATATATATATGTATATATATATGTATATATATATATGATATATATATGTATATATATATATATATATATATATAATATATATATATATATATATACTGTATATATATATATATATATATATATATATACTGTATATATATATATATATATATATATATATATATATATATATATATATATATATATATATATATATACCGGTATATATATTGTTTTGTTTATGGGCGAGGTGAAATGACACAAACAACAGGCTAAATATGAAAGTCAAGACTAATGTCAACTTACACCTCAAAATATCCAGGTTCAAGGAAAACTAGATTAATATTCTTATTATAATTAACCCTTAATTAGCGGCGAGCAACATAAGTCGAGTTAAATAAAGCTGGACTATGTGGCGGCGCTCGACATAGGTCGAGTGGCAATTTCAGCACGTAATGTGGCTGAGAGAGAGAGACAAGTGGTGGCAGGAGACTAGCGAGCGTATGACTGCTCCAGACCACCGCGGCGAACCTACTGACACAAATCTCAGCTCCCTCCTCCCTCTCTCACTCGCTACATACTCAATTATGTACCGAAAGTACCGAATTACCTGCTTTTTGCACTCGCGTTGCACGGTTATTGCAAGAAAACTATCCATCATACAAGGATCGTTATGGTGTCATTCGAAAGCTCTGTTTATGCCCTTTCAGGGATAGGTACTTGTTTTACGTTCTGGGTCTTATTTAGGCATGAAAATGATCACGTAAACAGCCCTATTTTGGCTAAAAACACCCCGCTGTGCGGTACATATAAATAAACCGCATAGGCCGCTCGTAAGGTGTTAAAGTAAGTATTATAATGTAACAAATAAAATCAGTCTCTTCAGGACGAGCAATAAGAATATATAATGCACTAAGATTATCAGAAAAAATACAAGTGAAAAATAAGTAACTATATAGCTGTACTGAAGCAATGCAATGTAAAAATAATTATATCACAAAAGCATTAATATTTTCTCAAGATCACTGGAAATGGTTAACACCTTACGAGCGGCCTAGGCGGTATATTTGACCGTGCCGCACAGCTTTTTTTTTTACGATAAATGGGGTTGTTTCCGTGCTCTTTTTCATGCATAAACAAGACCCAGAGCGTAATACAAGTATGTATCTCTGAAAGGGCATAAATTGAGCTTTCCAATGACACCCGAACCATCCTTCTACGATCACTGGTTGTCTTGCAACGATCGTGCAACCGAAGGGCAAAATCGCTAAAATACGGTAATTTCTTTATATAATTACGTATGTAGCGAGGGAGTGAGTGTGGATGTAAGTGGAGTAAATCTCAGTTGGTCCACGGCGGCCGTGGCGAGCGGTCATGAGGTAACCCATGCTCCTCCAGTCACTCGTCTCTCTCTCAGAGCCAATATTGCGCCAAAATTGCACTTGGACTTAAGGCGGGCCCCGCCACATAGTCCAAATTTTTCGATTCGGACTTAAGTCGGGTCCCGATCTTTAAGGGTTAATACCTGTTTAATAAATTAAGGGAATGCACACAATATTACTAAAAGCAATACAAGTAATTAATACAACTATTTGAACTTGAGAAAATATTCTTTCTGAAATTACAATAAATTAATCTGATCAAATTCACAAACTTGGAAACTAATCACAAATTAATTAATTCTTTACACTTATAACATTAACAAATGCAATCAAAAGGAAATAACAAAATAATATGAATTTACAGAAAACTCGATGATAATTAATTAGTAACTGATCACTAGATAGCCTAAGCTTATAATAATGCACAATATCAATAATAGGCTATAATATGGGACACACTTATATAGTATACTCAACACTCAAATCACAGGTAACAGTTTGCAAGTTGCTTAAAATCGGTTGAAGGTAGCCAGGAGAGATAATTGTATCTCTACACAAGGTAAAAACATTATGTACAGGCGAGAGAGAGAGGTGTGATGCTAACAGCTGGTCAGTTGAATCTGGAGTCCCGAGACAGGAAGGGGCGCACTATATAGGCCTCACTGAATGAGAGACACCCCGAGACACCGCGAACAAAACATCCCGGCGCCCGCCCGAGATATAATCACGTGGAAGTGGATCTAAAAACTAAGTTTAATACAATATGAATTAACACCAATTAATTCATATTGTAGTATATATATATATATATATATATTAAAACAATATATATATACAGTATATATATATATATATTATATATATATATGTATATATATATATATGATATATATATATATATATATATATATGATATGACGGGTCTGAAGACAAGCCCTGCAAAGAACAGTTGCAGAATAGCCAGTCTGCATCTCAAAGACCCTAAAAAGACAGGAGAGCAAAAGGAGAGGAGAAGAAAAATACAAGAGCCACCCCTGTTTCCCCGTGTACTCTAGTCACCGCACAAATACAGGAGCGACCCCTGTTTCCCCGTGCTCTAAGACAACAGCCACCAGCCCCAAGTATGGGAAATCCTCACGACCAATCCACGCCCTGCTCTCCAACCCTCACAGCCAACCACAGCACAGCATTTCCTCAGCTCC